>LGRX02032250.1:0-12246 GCA_001247695.2 Cymbomonas tetramitiformis | reverse complement strand
AGTGATATATCTCATTTGGAACAAATCTGGACTTTGCTGGATACAATCATAGCAACTTCACACAACACATTTATGTGTGTGTGAATGTCCTTTATACTATTGTCAGAAATCATATGAAAACTGATCTGTATGTTACATGCAAATTGAGCTGATCAATTTTGAATCAACTATCATAATGCAATGTACTTGTTGTAGTTGCTCCAGCTGATATGTGAGACGAATGGACAATGCTCAGCAGTGACCAGCTGCTTATTTGAGCATTGTATAATGCCTTCGGGTCTGGAGATATTCTCCATCCAGCCCTTCAGCATGGTTTCTTATCCTGTTCCCTTATGTATCGCCATCACTTGACATCCAGCTCGCACATGTGTTAGCTGGATGGTACTATGTATTATGAGTTAATATGATATTTGACCACTACACTTTCGAGTCAGTGTGTTGTCAACTTACATAGTAGTGTCAGTGACTTGATTATTACACTTGTGAATCAGTGCAATGTCATTATACTTTATGATATTAATACATAAGTTGCAGTGACTTGTGTATGCAATGACTTGTGTACGGTACTTTCTGATTGAGTACACTGTCTGTGTATGTGTGTGTGTGATTTATGCTACTACACACACTTGTATATAGGTAATTGCTGATTTATTGCACTATACCAAGTTGATTATTCACATTGGATGATCTGCATACCACTCACAGAGTATATCTAACATGATGTATATCAGCTCGGTTAGTAATTGTAATCTTGCATATCTCATCTGCAGTGATGAGTTGCTTGGGTATATTTTACACATGGTTCCGGTGAGCATTCCTTTCAGTGATCCACAATAGAACAGTATATCCATCCCAAATCCTGCGTCAGGATATACTGAGCTAATTATTGTGTTGAGACCACTGAAGAGGCACCTTACACCATATGGGTTCAAATATAGTTTACATGCACAGCAGGTATGCTTATGTGCAATGTCTGATGCATTGTTATATGAGAACATATATACCAGCTGCTATCGTGGTCAAGCTGGTTTATGCATGACATCTGCTATCGTGATCAAGCTGAATGCATAAATGTATGAACATGTCAATGTATACAAAGTGAAGTCAAACTGCATGATATCACTGCACAGTATAGTAATGAATGGTGCATGCACTTGGTATATACTGAATGATTAGTATATACTGCAAGTGTGTGTGTGTGTGTAGTGCTGCAAGTATTATAATTACTGCACACTCATATGATTTTGCTGCACACTATGATATTTGCTGTAGACACGTATATGATTGCATAGCATCCACTTCATCTGTTGTCATACTGAGTGTGTGTGTGTGTGTGTAGCTACTTACACAGCATATAGTATACACTCACGATTGCAAGCTTGTATGTGAATTTGATAGTGAATGAGCATCATCGTTTATGTGCGATAATCACAGATATTGTAACATGCTGCATTTATGTATACCATCATCGCGCGTCATCTGTTATGATGCGTCTAGCAGGTGTATACATATACTGTCAAGCAAAATAATCATGCGCACGTCAACAAGTGATTTTTGCGACCATTTGAAATAATGATTTTTCGATGACGAGATCAGTATGCGCATCAAAAACTGCAAACTGCGATCTATTGCGACTTTGATGAATCGTTGATGTGCGCGCTGTGAATAGTGATGGTATCTCGTCGCAGAGATGTACGGCATGTGATACGAATGCCATTTTGTATACGAAGCATACACTGATGACGAATTGTGCATCTGCGCGTCAGTTTGTCGAATCTCGAACAATTTTGCGAATGATGTCAGCGCATATGTGCGATCGGCATGCTGTATGCACACCTTCTCGCGCTGTTATCTTTGACGGCGTGTATGTGAACAAATGCGATTGCGACGATGTCTCCTCGCGCACTGATTTCGCTGTTTATTCCGCAGCGGTAGATATTATGCGAAATGTGTTGATATATGTGCGACTGCGACGCCTGTTTGAAATATGCGATCCGCAACCTGCGCACACAAAATTCGATATCTCTACTCACTGCACTCACACTTTATGCGTCCTCAGTTCGTCGCCTTGACGAGTCGGAGAATACCACTCTTAAGGGTTCGCTTGGAAGCGATATGATATATGATATATAGCGAGGCTATTATGGAACGTTAATAGCTCACGCAGAGTCTGTGTGGATATGAGTGCAGTGCTTCTTCAGAAGTGACTGCTGTAGCTCAACGCTACCTCATTTTACGCAATGCCCCGCATCTCATAGATGCCACCACAATTGGGTTGTGAACCCAAGGCATTGGTTGAACAATCAGTACCGGCTGAACGAATAAGCCATATGATACTCGCATGCTTGTTCAGAACATGCTAGAAGCGAAGATGAGTTTTCTCCGAACACTTTCGGTTCTTCAAGACTTCATCTTGCTTTGTCATCTCGATGCCACAACCTGGCCTCTCGATGACAGGTGTCACTCAAGGTGAGTGAATGACAAATGGTATGATTGTACATGTCATAGTCGACCGTACTGACGACTGTCTGTCATTATAATATATGACATGACATGACATGACATGACATGATATGACATGTCTGACAGGTATGACATGTCTGACAGGTATGACATGTATGACACATATGTCATCGGTCATAACCCTGACACTGCCTGTCAGGGCTGCCTGGTCAGAACTCGGCAGTCCCAAATATAAATTATATACAAAAAATCATAAATACCCTACAAATTTAGGAATCGTAGGTAGGGCCACGTTTGCCTTGTATCTACCTTGCGGCGCAACACTACCCAAGTACAGTAGGGCCATGTTTGGTCGTGGTTTTTGGCCTTACTTACCCCTTACTTACCTTGTACCTACCCAATGTCTAACGCACCATACGTACGCACGTGAATGCATGAATCACTTAGACATTGGGTAGATACAAGGTAAGTATGGCCATGTTTATACATAAACAAGGGTAAGTAGGGCCCTACCTATCATGTATCTATACTCAGGTACTAGTCAGGTAAGGCCATGTTTATACATAAACAAGGGTAAGTAGGGCCCTACCTATCATGTATCTATACTCAAGTACTAGTCTGGTATGGCCATGTTTATACATAAACAAGGGTAAGTAGGGTCCTACCTATCATGTATCTATACTCAAGTACAGGGTGAGTATGGCCATGTTTATGCATAAACAAGGGTAAGTAGAGATTTTCTATCATGTATCTATGCTCAAGTACGGAACCCAAGTATGGTCATGTTTATGTAAACAAAAGGAGTAAATAGAGCCCTACTATCATGTATCTATACTCAAATACAGGGTAAGTATGGCCATGTTTGTACATAAACAAGGGTAAGTAGGGCCCTGCCTATCATGTATCTATACTCAAATACAGGGTAAGTATGGCAATGTTTGAATTATTTTTCAATTAAAAATATTTACTGAAAGTGTACATTGTTCTATTTTTTGCTCTTCTTGCTCCCTTTCGCAGTCCACCAGCACAAACTTTTGTCGGAGGCGGAATAGTGTGGTGGAGTTGATCCTCTGGGTCAAAGGGTAAGTCAAAGGTATTCCACTTTACTAAGAGATCGGACATCGTACCAACTACAAGATTAGGAACCAAGCGATTCTCGGGTCGGAACTTAGAGGTAGGTGTAGCTTGATTCTGAGGTGGGTTGTGAACACCAAAAGCCTCGTGTATCGCTGAGGAGGTGGCTTGATCTGGCTGAGGAAGGATTAAGAATTCGGTTAGCTCAACTGACTCAATGAGCGCAGCAACCACCTCCACTACTCCAATATGAAGCTCATCATACGAGTGGGAGAAAGCTTGGTGGAATCGTGGGGGCGAGATGGTGGGGTCTGCTGCACGGTTGGGAGGCAAAGTGAGGAATCGGGGGTGTAATGTGACCACTGCATTCTGAAATAGGCGTTGAACATCAGCCACAGACCAAGAGGTTAATTTCAGGCGAGGTTGAGCGCTCAAATCTGGAAGACCTCGCTGAATAGTTGTTGTGTATCGCGTAGATAGGAAAGTGTCTAATTCAGAGCGAGTCGGTTGTTTCCATTTGCCGGCATCTGGGGGAAGAAGAACAAGAGGAGTGGTGGAAGGAGGGTTGCCATTGCTCCAACTCTCTTTGGAGGTTGCTAGCGCTTCTGAATTGATAGTGGAGAGCCATGCTTGCGAACCATGGCGCTTGCAATGAACCCAAGATCTGTTGTGGGCTTTGTTACAGTGGCGACCTTCTCTATCCGCCTTGCATTTCACACAACCTAGCAAACCTCGAGATGCTGCTTTGATAGTAGCTGTTCTGACTGATTTCTTGTAAGCCTCATTGATCTTGAAGCGCCTATCGCGCACGGATGCGACTCCCACGGCTAATAGAACAATGCCGGAGTTTCACATGACCGCACGGAGCGGAGCGTTTACACGAATACACCCTACGCAAACACAAGAAGGCACACTCAAACAAAAAGCGAACCTGGGTATCAAAAACGAGGTTAATGTTCGAAAATTCAAAAAAAAACATATGGTCCAGGCTCACCGTGAAGACCTATTGTGGCTCGCGGGCTCGGAAGAGACCAGACCTGCTGGAAACGTCGAGTTTTCACTGTACCCTAGCTTCTCCCAGAATGAAAGTTGATGACACTGTCATCAACGTAGCCTGTATGGGCTCAGAATTTTCCGGGACCGCGACCGGCGTCGAACGACTGTGACACATGACTTATCGTTATGACAATGACATGGGGATAAAAAGTTAATCCCCCGACATGTACGCATGACGGTTGAACATCCCTCGCCATAAGACGCCATGCCATAAAGACATGGATGTTGTTCCCCTGTCCGCCCTTGTCAGCAGCACCCGACCGCCTCTTGTCTGTCGTGTGCTATCTGCTTTGTGCTTGAACTTTCCGACAGCACAAAGCACGACTCAGCCCGAAAAAAGATAGCGAGCCGATTCAAGTCGCTGTGCGTTTTCCCGAGAGTACGAATTCTCATTATTTAGGCCGCATTTACGCTCTGGAGGTGTCGATCGACACATAGTTTTCCGAGTTCGCGATGCCTTTGAAGAAGTCTCGAAAGGTATGCCTCCATAGGTGAACTAATTTGTTGCGTATTCGTTCTGACGTTGCAATATGGGCGCAGCGCGGTGCCAAGCAAGCCGAGGTACCTGCGAAGAAGAAGCGTGCTGTTGAGAAAGAAGATAAAGACGACGAGATCCTTGAGGTACTCTCACGTGCTGTGTGTCGTTTCAGCGTGAAAAGGGCCTTCTATAGCTGGACGCATAAAAAGGCATTTAATCTCAAAGCGACGTACTGATCGTTTACGCATCGCGTGGTAAATATTTCTAGTTTAATCAGTACTGCCTTTGAAAACTCACTGGGATCGTTTTGCAATGCTGCAGAGTGATAGCGATGAGGAACCAGTAAGCGGTGGAGATGGGGAAGACGACGAAGACGATGATGAAGTTCAAGAATCGGCAACAGAGCGCCGTCTACGTCTTGGTATGTATTTGCTTGCAACGCTGGGCTTAAGCGTGCAACAGCCCTAGTTGCCTCAACTTTTGTGAGAACGTTACCACTCCGGAGCTCGATATCTCCCCTGAGGTCAGCTCAGCTCAGGACGGCAGACTTTGCAAAAAGCAAGGTTTTCACTTGTTGTGCTTGTTGAATTCTCTTTAGTAAGGAATAAGGAAATTCGTAGCACCCTTTCAAAATTATTTGTTTGGGATTCCTGTCGGAAACTTGCCGTACACTTGTTTATCTGAAAGGACCACGGCGCCGTCTCCTTACGCGATCACGCAGCAAAGAGCATACTGCAGCAAGTCAAGAATGAGGAGAACGTGCATCACGGAGACGAGGACGAGGACGAGGACGATGCTCAAGGACTAGTGTCTAGCGACGACCGCGTAGCCACCCGACTGAAAAATGAAATGGTAAAACAAGGATCTGTTTAGGTTTCCTACTCTTTTCCAGGAGTTGGCACTCCCGCCGTTTTAGTTGGTTTCACGCTCAGGAAGCATCCAATGGTAGCACTGTATGCAACGAGCTTCTTTCTCCCGGCCGTGTTTGAAAATCTGCTGACACGAGAAAGAGTGAGAGGCACTACCACCCTCCATAACTTCAGACGCTTAAGCCTAGGCTTTTTCGGGAAGCACTAAATCGTTGTCCGCGCCGATCGTTCAATGTTTCTCACGCGTGCATCCCTACTAGCTCAATTTGCTTCCCACTGAAAATCCGCGTCTCAACTTTGGAATGACTATGTGCGATGTCTTGGCCGTCTCCTGACGGCCGCCGGAGCTGCTCGCCCACAGATGGAGGCTCGCGGCTACAGGCAGAGGCAGGTCGCTTGCAAGGTGCGCAGCTGGTCGTACAGTGCATCCACGTGGGCTGCATATATTGCGCTGCGCTCTTTTGGTGCACCTGGTTGTACACGTGACAAAGGGTAGCTCTGCAGTGATCTTCAGCCAAATCCACTGACCTGTGCGAACCACAATTTCAAATTTCGCACGGAATCCGGCATCATCCCTGCTTGTCCTGTGGGGTGACGTAGCAGTGAATCTACCAAAATCGGGATCTGCCAGGTGGTGATCCCAAGCGGAGGAATTGCGGAGACTGGGACGACACGACGGGGCCATGCGCGGCCAGTGACGTGCCTGACACTGACTTCGGACGACACCACAGCATACACCGCCTCCAAAGACGGCGCCGTTTTTAAATGTGCGTAATATCTTCTGAGTTTCTTCTCTCTAAGTGAAGAGCACACAGAGGGTGCAGCCTGCAGAGAGTGGCGCACGGAGGGTGCAGCCTGCAGGCGGTAGCGTAGGCAGGGTGCAGGCTCCAGGCAGGGGCGAGTGCATATGTATGACGGAATCTATAAAATACCGTGCAGCGTGCAGTGCTCTTCCGCGGCCATCCCTCACTTCAGCATTTTCACACGGAAGTCACAGAAGGAGACCGCCTGCCTTCAGGGGGGCTGCATAAGGGGTTTGTGATTCAGAGGGCCTGCGGCGGTAGTGCAGTTTGAATACCCGGGGGCATAGTCGTGCAGTTTGAATACCCGGGGCACAGTCGTGCAGTTTGAATACCGGGGAGTCACAGTCGTGCAGTTTGAATACCGGGGGGCACAGTCGTGCAGTTTGAATACCTGGGGGCTCACAGGTGTGCAGTTTGAATAGGGGGGTACAGTCGTGCAGTTTAAATGATTGGGGAGCTGCCAACGTGTCTCGGGCGCAGGGGACGTTGAGTCTGGGACGAAGACTAAATTCTGCTACGGAGGGGACTATATGAAGTACGACGGGCCGAATTACCCCGGCAGCTTCGCGGAGCCAGGGCCCTCCTCTAATGGCTACGCGGTGCTTTCCTGTGCCGTCAGCTCAGATGGTAATTTCCTCGCTACGGGTGGCGGAGACCGAGTGGTGCACATCTACGACACGAGATCGCAGAAGCAGATTCAAGCTTTCCCGGGTCATAAGGACATGATTACGGTGAGCTCGCTCGGATTTCATTTGTGCAGTAGCAGAATTGCCTTCTTTCCTGCCACAGATCATGTCCGAGAGTTGGGCATCCGCCCCACTGTTGCACCTGACAAGTCGCTGAGGGCCAGACACTCAGCTGCCTGCGCTGCCTTGTCCGGCAGCTGGGCATCCGCCCCACTGTTGCACCTGACAAGTCGCTGAGGGCCAGACACTCAGCTGCCTGCGCTGCCTTGGGGCAGCTGGGCATCCGCCCCACTGTTGCACCTGACAAGTCGCTGAGGGCCAGACACTCAGCTGCCTGCGCTGCCTTGGAGGAGCTGGGCAGCTTTGATATTGAATACGTCACATATACCGATAATTGTGGAGATATGTGAGATCGCAAATGAAGCACCCACATTCTGCAGACGGGCTGCGAATCGTTCAGTAGGCAAATATTTTAGGACAGGTTTCAACGGACACTTCACACTTGAGAAGTTGAAGTGCACGTGACTTTGAGGTTGAAACAAGCCAGCGCCCCAATCCGCGCCCCAATCTGCGCCCCAATCTGGAGCTACAGATTTTCAGATTGGTAACCGGGCGATGTGTACACCCTGCAGTCAAGTTTGCAGCAGGGCGAGCATTCCTGCTCTTCAGCGCATGTAAACTCACCGAAGGCTGGTTCCGCGCCTCTAGCATAGACGCCGAAGGTGAGGATCCCCTCGTATATTTGGCGTTCAGGGCCTTAAGTTCCGCGACGGCACCAACCAGCTGTTCTCCGTGGGCCTGGACCGCGCGGTGAAGATGTGGAGCCTGGACGACATGATGTACCTCGACACCTTGTGCGCCCACGCCGACCCATTCCCGCACACATTTGGTCACCCTGTCCTACTCCCATGGCACTTGGAGAGCTTGCGCCGCAAGGGTGGTGTCGATGGCAGGGTCGCGGGTTGGCTGACACCGGCCGCAAATGACGGGACGCGCGTGAGCAGGTTCGGGCACCAGGGGGAGATAATGGGCGTCGACTGCGACAACAAGGAACGGCCTATCACTGTGTCCCGAGACCACACGTCGCGTATGTGGAAGGTGCAGTTCACTTCCTGGCGAACTCCCTGCTTGACCTTCCCATGCCGTCCCTTGAGATGTCACCTTTCATCGAGCGGCCTCTGCGCACCCCGCGGACCTGTGGCCAGCACACATGGGGCCCAGGAGTGGATGCCAGCAGGAGAGCCTGCAGGTGGATCGCGCGACCAGGGTATATCCTTGGATGACACCGTGAGGACTGACTCATGGGGGCCTCTGCGCGACCAGTACCACCAAGGCCTATACCTGGAGGATGGGCGCGCTGCCATGGCTGCGGCGCCGAGGGCCCCTGTGTGAATGATGCAATGAGGGTCGATTGGAGGCCACTGGGGCCAATGTGCAGTTCGAAGAGGTCCTGACGGGTTTGTTGGCCGCTGTGTGAGCGCTGGGCAGGTTGCAGATGAGACGCACCTCGTGTTCCGTGGAGGGGGGTACTCCTTGGACTGCATTACGTTGATGGGGGGGGGAGCTTGGGTCACTGGCTCGGATAACGGGTATGCCCCTAGCCTCCAGCGGTCCCTGCTTTGATCGCCCATCGATCCTTGAGACGTGATGGGCACTGTGATGTGCACAGCGCGTGGCGGTCAGGGACAGGGAAGTTTGTGGCTTCATCGTGTGCCGTGATGACCGGAGATTGCCCCACCATCTGTGGCAGTGAAGGCCAGGTGGCGGGTGATGGTGCCAGATCTCTGCAGCTGTGGCAGCAAATGAAGAAGAAGCCCACCATGCTGGTGAAGGGAGCCCACGGCGAATCGGAGGAGAGCGGCCTCGGCGCTGCCGCCGGCTGGGTGCAGTCTCTCGCAGCGGTGAAGGGTGGGGACCTCCTAGCGAGCGGTGCTGGCGATGGCTGCATCCGTTTGTGGGTGCGCATCCCTCCACCTCAGAGTCCGCGGCGCTGCTCACCGCGATGCCACTTCTGTCCACTCCCGTGCATAAGGGGTCCGCTTCGTGTGGCGCCCGCTGAGGCCTGCTGCTGATGACTCCCCTGAGCCTCCTTGACACCGACCCGGGCTGGCAAAGTGCCCCCCTCATACATAGCAATGCTGTCGGTCGTGAGGCACCTGTGAGGAACTCGTGGGTTTATTGTGGTGACATGACTTACAGTTGTCAATGCATGTGTGGCCGAGTTCCTCTGATAGCGGCCACCTAGTGGTGACACAATCGAGGCAGACGATGCTGGCCATTGGATCAACATGAATGCCATCACTGGCACACCTTGCACGGATTTGCTTCTGAGTTGGATGTTGAATAAATACTTAGCAAAGGATGAGAATCCAATAGATGTCGTCCACGTCACGGGCCTTGAGCTCGGCGTAGTGTGCCTGGCTGATGGGTGCTTCCTGAAAGCCTGGTCTCTCAGCGATGACCTCACTTGTTGGGGCCAGCTATGCCTGCCCAAAGTGCAGCAGGTGCCAAGCACTTTCACCCACTGCACCACATGCGCCTTAGGCGCGTGACGCACAATTACCTTCGGCGTGCCTTTCTGAATCTCTGATCCAAAGTCGTCCCCTGCAAGTGTCTGCGAGAATGGCAAAGTCGGCGCTCTTTCCCCTGCAAGTGTCTGCGAGAATGGCAAAGTCGGCGCTCTTGCCCCTGCAAGTGTGCGAGAATGGCAAAGTCGAGGCGCTCTTTCCCCGCAAGTGTCTCTTAGAATGGCAAAGTCGGCGCTCTTTCCCCTGCAAGTGTCTGCGAGAATGAGACCCAAAGTCGAGGCGCTCTTTCCCCTGCAAGTGTCTCTTGAGAATGGCAAAGTGGCGCTCTTTCCCCTGCAAGTGTGCGAGAATGGCAAAGTCGGCGCTCACTTTCCCCTGCAAGTGTCTGCCGAGAGATAACCCGTCGCTCTTCCCTGCAAGTGTGCGGGGAATGGCAAAGTCGGCTCTTTCCCTGCAAGTGTCTGCGAGAATGGCAAGTGGCGCTCTTTCCCTGCAAGTGTCTGCGAGAATGGCAAAGTCGGCGCTCTTTCCCCTGCAAGTGTCTGCGAGAATGGCAAAGTCGGCGCTCTTTCCCCTGCAAGTGTCTGCGAGAATGGCGGGTGCAGGCTGAGTGTAGCAGAGCTGTGCCATTGCAGGGCCTCGAGAGGGACAGCACTAGCATGAAGGAGCTGTATGAGGTGCCAGTGGTACGACTTCTGCTCATCCCCAGTAGCCATTAGGAGGCTATGCACATGCTGCAACTAGATGGCATCCTCCATGGAGAAGCAGGGAAATTAGCAACACGCAGGAGGTGTCAGCCCTATGACACAATGACCGAAAGTCCGGTAATGAACGTGTGACAGGAGAATTTGCTACACTGGAGCTGCAGAGAGGGAGGCATGCCAGCAGGCTAGACGATTAGGGTGAATAGGCCAGAACACGGTGCATGTCTCCTTGTTTGACCAAGTTGTGTTTCTCACGTGGGGCTGGAGCTGGGAGAGGGAGGGTGGATCAACAGCGGGGCTTTGTGAATGGACTGGCGTTCGCGCGCAGTGGTGAATTCCTTGTGGCGGGTATTGGGCAGGTGGAATAGCACACCCCTTCAACTTCTCGTGTACTTCCTGCTTGTATTGTTGATTGGCGAGCATGTTCGTTGCAGATAAGATGAAAGGGGCCACTGAGAGGGGTGCCATTTGCAAATTCGAACAGGAGCCGAGGATGGGCCGTTGGGCGCGTGATGCGAAAGCCCGCAACGGCTTGTTCGTGCATCGCATTGAATTGAAGGAGTGATTGTCCATCGCCAAACAAAGCATGCAGCTAGTGGCACTTTGCATGTCGAAATAGCTTGCACTTGTGAAGCTATCTTCATGCGGTCATGTGGTCTAAGTCATGAAAAGTAGAGTGCCACCCATCGTAATGTACAAGGGAGGTAGAAAGCCATTTGGGTCAGTGAATTACTCAAATGAGACATGTGTAATGCAAGCATGCAGTGCGCCCCAAACTTGTTTGGATACCTAATCCAGATCACATACGACCTGCAAGAGGTATGAGAGTGAATATGTTACGACCAGCTAAATTACCATTTTTCTACCGACTGTTATCATCATTTCTTTCTGTAGAGAGTGTGCGGGGCCCGAACTTAGAACTGTCTCCGAAAGTTCAATGCGATGACCACACATTCACAACATTTTAATTTAACCGTGGTGATTTGCCACGATGCACTTACCGCGTGTACTAAATGTAGAGGCATCCGATAGTAGCAGACATGGCCCGCGAATTAATATGCGACGCTTCCCCTGGCGCAAACGGGGCATACAAGGCTGCATTGGCAATTCACAACAGTGAAGATGTACGAAATAGCTTAGGGTTTTATCACGAGAAGGTTACTTAGCTACCCGCCACATTTTCATCGAGTTGTAAGTGTTAACGAATTTTATGGGTGACATATTCATGGCGGAAACGCGTTACGTTGTTGTCTAGCCCGTAAAAACGTTGCTGAAGGCGCCCGAGTAGTTGCATAGGCTGTTTGTGGTTGTATGCTATCTCAGAGATGTTCTATTTTCTAAAGGCTCTGTGCTTTCATATACGGGTGCTCCACCGAAAATAAGGATCCCCGAAAATAAGAATTTTATAGGATGGACGGCGTTTTCAACGGCCGCGGACCCCCCTTAAACTCGATAATAAGAAATTCAGATTTTAAATATAAGAATTCGGATGGCAGGTCGTCTTTGAGCTAATTAACAATATAATACAGAATATAAGGTGCGGGACGGAGTCGGTAATTAAATCGGGCAAAGGGACGGTTCATAA
>LGRX02032248.1:0-29859 GCA_001247695.2 Cymbomonas tetramitiformis | reverse complement strand
CCGAACACAGCCTGCACGACCGCCTTGCCGTACTGCTTGACCCGCTGGGCTGCCGTGGTCCACGCCGAGGCCGTCTTGAGCGCATGAGAGTCAAGGGGAGTGTCCTGCGCTCGTTGTGCCCGCCGACGTCGCCACAAGCGATAGGCTTGCTGTATCGATATCGCCGCAGATGCTTGACGCCGTCGAAGGCGACGGAGGCCAATCGTCTCCCAAGGTCGGCCTTCTTGCGGTACGTTCGTCTTCGGCCCGTATTCTTGCTCCACAGCCCGACGTTGCTCGCGTGGGCTCAACTCTGCCCAGGCCAAGCCCAATGTGCCGCCCATGCGACCACGCAAGCGGGCGAGTATAAGCTCGTCCAACTCGTACTTCCGTTGGCGACGGCCGAAAGGAGTAGTCGCGGGACGTCGTGTAGCATGGCGACGACTGCGCTCAGCCATCTTGTGTGCCTCTGCCGGGGACTTCTTCTTGAGGGTCATGCGTAGTTGTCGTAGTAGGACACTTTCTGAGGTAGCCCCAGCCGGACTTCTCCAGCTCCACGATGTCAACCGCCTACGCTGGTCCGCCAAGGAACTCTGGTACACCTCGGAGGTCCCTGGTGCAGCCAGATGCAGATCCTTGTAGTCGCCGGGCTGAACTACTGGTGCCGCGTGATGAGCTCGGATGCGTGGGGGAGGTCCATCAACATTACCGCGGTCAATCGGGACACCGTGTTCGGCACAGTAAGTCTCCCAACAAGAATGTGCTGTCGGTGGGGCTATCGGTGGAGTCAATGATCCCCGAGCAGGGGGGGAATTCTCCACTGAGAGGGGCCGTCTGCTCAAAATGGTAGCGCGCCGTGCGCGCTCTCGGCCACTGAAGGCAATCCGTGATGAACGGGGCCTCGGGCTGACGGTGGAGGGGGGCCGTGCGGCCACACCATGGGGTGAATCTGATGAAGCCTCTGTGCTCACTGGGGCATGCAGCGCTCGCAGTGAGACGGGCTTTGTACAGGCGGTGGCCTCGTCACGTGACGTCCGCGAGGGCCATGAAGGACGGGCTGCCACATTGGTATAGGGCTGCCTCTGTCCACGGGGTCGATGGAGATTTACTCCTCTTGCCCGGGAGCCCCTGTCGGCTCCCCACTCCGAAAAGCTGGATCCTCGGTGTTCGTGATGTCACACATGGCACACAGATCCCCATAGAGGTCCACGTCAGCATCCGCCAGAGCGAGGATCTCCTCCATCGTTTCCAGCTCATCTGGATTGAGGGAATCCTCCTCGACTCTCTCCTCAATGACTTCTACGCAAGCCGCCACTTGCCCTGGCCTTCGCGCCAACCGCGCCGGGGCGTTGGCCTTCCAGATGGCCAGCTTCTTCTCGTCCGTGCAATTGGCCACCAAGTGCTCGAGACTGCCACATGCAAAACAGGGCCGTTCCCTCACCGCAGGTGCCGGTCGGGATCCTTGGGTCGCCGCCGTGCTTACATCCACAGGAGCCGCTGTTGCCGAGTCATTCCCAGCAGTCCCCGGCTCCCACGTGAGGGCCGCCAATGCAGGCCTCCTCGGAGGCCACCTAGGCCGACTAGCCGGGGCGCTACGTGGTGGAGCTTGCCGTTGTCGGTGTCCCATCTCCAACGCCACCTTGCGGGCGATGGTGTCGTGGAGAACCGCGTCCTCCATCACCTTAGCCGTCTCAATTTCCGTGGCCACGGAACGAACCTTCAAGATGGCGGAGGTGTCGGGCCGTCCAAGTCGACGTTGTTCCTCTTCCCACTGCTCCGGGTGACTGGTGTCTAGCCCAAGATCCGCCAACTTGGAACCCACTTGAACGCTGTGTCGTAGTCCACCCCAAAAGAGCTCGAGAAGTTCCAGTTTGGTAACCTTACCGCAACCCCGCACTACGTCCGCCACGAAGTTGACAGTCGCGGTTCGGGTGGTGATGCGGGTGTAGAAAGCACCGGTCTTCTCCTCCGATCGCTGTCTTGTTGAGAGTAGCTCCGACTTCAGCCGTTTCAGGGCGTCCGTGGTGATGTCCACTGACAAGGCAAGATCGCCCATGAACCGCGGCACCGCTGCGTACCTCGCCTTCCACGCCTCTCCTTCGCTGCCTCCTGGCGCCATCTCCTCGACGTACAACTTCTGGGCCTTGGCCAACTTGGAGGTCTTGATCATCCACAGCAAGGTGGAGATGCTGAGCTGATTGTGTCCTTGCGCCTCACGCCGAAAGCCGGGAGTAGTGAGCGCCGCAATCACCGTCATGTGCTCCAGAAGTGCATTCACCGCCACAGAGAATTCCTCAAGGTCATCCATGGCCCGGCCCTTCGTGAAGTGATCGCCGGGAAACTCCGGGAGGTCGTCCACCAGCTTGCGGATGTCCTTCAAGAGCGAGCTCTCGTTCTTGATCGCGGTCTGGTAGGAGCGGTCGTCGGGGGTGTACATCGCCATGGGGTCCTCCGGAGCTCGTGCCACCCCGGCAGGTGGTCCCGTTGCTGCCGCATGCTGTGACGCCGTCGGTGAGAAGGTCGCGGCGTCGGCAGAAAGTCGGTGGGAAGGAGCCGGGAATGTGGAAGGGGCAGGCTGTAGAGGGGGTTGGGGCGTCTCAGAAGATGGCCCAAACGATGCTGCCAAGTACCACGGAGCGGCACAGACCTCCACCCAGGCTTGTAGCCCGTCCAGCTCGTAGGTTTCCGCCTCCGACTCCGTGAAGGCGTCCACCACCGGTCGTCTCGGGCATTGGTACCATTGAGACGGAATTCTGGAACGCCTCGTGCCTCGAATAGACTCCTCTGCCACCAAGCGGTCCACTAAGAGAGCGTAGGTGGAGGTCTCGGTGGTGTGCAGCGGACGTATCTCGGGGAAAGAGGTACTACCGGCCCCGCTCAGAATGTATCGAGCGGGACTCAGCCCAAGATTGTCACAGATCTTCAGGGCTGCCGACAGACCATGGTGCGAGGAGGTGACCTCGGGTAACGTCGCTGTAGTGGCCAATTCACCCGGGGGCACCCACAAGGAATCCCCTTGGGGAGTGACCACTAACAGCCGTGTAGTTGACGTCGACGGCCCCGCCCCCCCAGCCGGGTCACCATCAGGGTCGTCACCAAGGTCATCTCCAGGGTCGTCCTCCGTGTCCTTATAGTCGCTACTCCGGCTTTTCGATTCTTCATCGGCGGCAAGCGGCTTCCCACCATTCCAGCCCAAGGTAAGCTGGCCTCCGCTGGTTGCATGCTGGGAAACGCTGGTTGCAAGCTGCCGGAACCCACTGGTTGCATGTTGGGGCTGGCGTGTTGCATGCCCCGCATGCCCCGCATGCCCCGGGGCATACCCTGCTGCATGCCCCACTGAGCCGGGTACATGCTCAGCCGGTTGTGTTGCATGCCCCGCATGCCCCGCATGCCCCGGGGCATGCCCCGCTGCATGCCCCACTGAGCCGGGTACATGCTCAGCCGGCTGTGCTGCATGCCCCGCATGCCCCGCATGCCCCGTATGCCCCGTATGCCCCGGGGCATGCCCGACTGAGCCGGGTGCATACTCAGCCGCTCCCGCTGCATGTTGTGGCTGGCCTTCACCAGACCCGTACACCACAAGGGTGTCCAAGCTTGCTCGACGTCTTCTCGCTAGACGCCGTTCCTCAGCCACCGCGCCCTCCGTTGCGGCAGCCTCTAGCTGAGCCATTTGGTCGCGTAAGCTCCCTGCCTCGGTCTCTGCGAGGAACCGAGCGGTCTCGGCGCGGACTACCCTTTGCAACATTTCCTGGTCCGTCAACTCCTTCCTCCGATGCCTCTCCAACTTGAGACGCCGCTCTCGTCGCTTGCGGCTATGCTGAGTGCCCGCTGCAGACTCATAGCCAGAACCGGATGTCGTGCTCCCAGGTTGAGACGCGTGAGCTTGGGAGAGGTCCTCGGTCACCACGTCTTGGGGCTCCGTGCGTATTGGCAAGGTTCTCCCAAGAGTATCTGGCCCCGAAGCACGGCGACGATGGTGCGGCTGATGGGTTATCACACCCTCGTCGGGAGAAATATCGGTGTGAGGAATCGGTTCCATCAACGGTGTCGGATACAGTCGTTGGGGGACCACTCTCATGTCTGTCGCCACCGCCCGCTCTGCAGCCGCCATGCGCTCTCGCGCTGCCCACCATTCCCTCGCGCGTGCCTCCGACGCGGGGTCAGCTCCATATACTGGAGGTGGAGGCGGTGGAAAGTAAACGGGTAGTGTCCATGGATCCCCGTAGGTGGTCGACATCGGCGCGGGAGTGTACGGGGCGTGCGTCAACACGCCTGGGGCATGGGGTAGTGGCGAGCCTGTGGCATAATGGTGTGGCATGCCAAAGGGTTGTGGCGGCATACTGGTGGCATAGGGAAAGCCCGGGGCAGATTGAAGTTGCGGTTGCATGCTCGTCGCGTGCGGGGGCTGGCGCGTCGCCTGCCCCGCATGCCCCACATACCCTGTATGCCCCGTATGCCCCGTATGCCCCGTATGCCCCGTATGCCCCGCTGCAAGCTCAGCCTGCCATGCTGCATACGGCTGCACGCTGCCCCAACCACTCTCTTGTTGTTGAAACACGAAGGGAAGGGTTGGGGAAAGGGCGGGCAAGGACTGGCTCTGAAGCATGCTGGGCTGCCCCGCATGCCCCGCATGCCCCGGGGCATACCCCACTGTATGCCCCACTGTGGTGGTGGAAGGGCCCGAAGGCGCGGTGGAAGCGGTTGGTGTAAGGTCTGAAGGGGTCAAAGGAAGGGTGGTGGCGGAAGGATCCATAGCGGTGGTGGAAGGGGGCGAAAGCATCAAAAGTCAACTGTATGACAGTTATGACGATATGACAACTATGACAGTGTCAAATATGGTCGTATGGCGCTTCCAGAAATTAATTCCAGAAATACCAGTCCAGTAGAGCCAAAATATTGCCAAAAGCTGTTAAGAACTTCGCCAGAAGGTATGAATAACTTCCTCCAGAAGGTAGAAGGTATCAGCTGCCAAAAATAGCCTTAAGTATGGTGAGGATACAAGATCTGGCTCATCTGACTCTAATCTCTTCTAGGATGCTTAAAAACTGAAAGTTTTTTTGCTATTTGTGCTATTCCGCAAAGTTTTATCATAGTCCCCAGCGGTCTCGCTTATTTATGTCTCAGAAGGAAGCTTGCACTTTCCCCCCCCCATACTTAAGCTCACACTTAAGGAATCAGCAACAAATCTTAGCATCCGCGACATCCGTCAAACATCCAGCAAAAAGCGGCCATACGGGTCCACCAAAGACGTCCACGCGCATAATATGCCAGCTCCATAGCCGTCGGAGTGGACCAGAACCGAACATTCTTAAGATCAAGTGTCAAATCTCGCCCAGAGCCTTAAGAAAAAGCAAGATAACGCAGATCTCAACTAAATCCTCCACAAGGAAGATCCCGTAGCGAAACTTTTCCGTGTTTTTAGTGCACGTAACGCGCGCAATTTGAGCCGTCGAACGCAAGCAGAGACAGCTCAAAACTCAAAAACGAAAAGTCGCCCAAGTCATCTTGTAGTTTCATCTTAAGTCTCCACAGAAGATCTCCAACCAAATCCTTCACAAAGAAGGTCCCATAGCGAAACTTTTCCGTGTTTATAACGCACGCACCGCGCGTATTTTGAGCCGTAAGACGCAAGCTGAAGCCGCTCAAAACGCAAACGCAAAAGTCGCCATCTCCAACATCATGTAACTCGCAGATCCCACAGGTCCACAGAACGTGTCCATCATCTGAGAACCAATTTGTACCAGGCACACTCCTGATAACTTGTACATATTTTTCTCTTTATTTTCCTTTCTTTTCTTTTATCTTCTTTCTTTTCTTTTTATGTTTTCTATTGTTTTTGGTGTATCACATAGGCTTCTAGCCTTATATTCCACTGTATAATTGCATGACATATACTGGCTACACAGCCTAGCAATACTATCACTTTTCGATATAATGTATGGTCGCAGACCTATAACATCTATATCCCTATGTTCAGTCTTGGCATCATGCCCAATCCTAACACGTAAAACTTGTACAATTCTTTCACTTGGTCAACACTAACTGAGGTTCACTTTTCCCAAGCTTCCCCTTTCATCATGTCGCTCTTTAACTCACTAGCAGGATTCCTAGATTGACATCTGTCATCGGCCAATTACCAGCAGCCCATGCCTGATTCTGTTACTCCTCCACCAATCATCAGGCAGATCATGATACTTGTATTGCCATTGCAGATCTTCTCCTCGAATCTACCATGAATCATTTCATTACAGATCTTCTCCTGAAATCTGCTTTGTCATCGATTATTTTCCCCACTCGCTCACTTATGTGAATATCCGATAATTCCCCATTATTCGCGAGTGGGGCATGCTCGGGGCATACCCATGGGGCATACCCATGGGGCATACCCATGGGGCATACGCCTCGGGGCATACCCATGGGGCATACGCCTCGGGGCATACCCATGGGGCATACGCCTCGGGGCATACCCATGGGGCATACGCCTCGGGGTATACCCATGGGGCATACGCCTCGGGGCATACCCATGGGGCATACGCCTCGGGGCATACCCATGGGGCATACGCCTCGGGGCATACCCATGGGGCATACGTCTCGGGGCATACCCATGGGGCATACGCCTCGGGGCATACCCATGGGGCATACGCCTCGGGGCATACCCATGGGGCATACGCCTCAGGGCATACCCATGGGGCATACGCCTCGGGGCATACCCATGGGGCATACGCCTCGGGGCATACCCATGGGGCATACGCCTCGGGGCATACCCATGGGGCATACGCCTCCGGGCATACCCATGGGGCATACGCCTCGGGGCATACCCATGGGGCATACGCCTCGGGGCATACCCATGGGGCATACGCCTCGGGGCATACCCATGGGGCATACGCCTTGGGGCATAGCCCTGAGCTGTCCGTGCCTCCCGGTACATCGTGACTCGAGGGAATATATTGTCTTCGCAATCGCTCGTGATTGTCCATCCGGCAACAAATCATATTGTGGTCGTATAGGTGCTTTTGTGTTGTTTATGCTAGGCAATTTTAGTTTAGATGGAGACCTATTGACAATTTTAGTAGTTTTCCCTTTTTGATACTCATTTGCGCACGAGCGAAGTTTCGCTATCCATTCCTTTCGGGTGCCCATTTTAATGTTATATAATATGTTATGCTATATATTAATAATACAAATCATATGCTACGTTCAACTTTAACTAAACGTAAAAACGCGGCTTTATGTAGGCAAATGGAAGCAAATGCTCTTGGATTAACACCTATAAGTCATGAAAAATTACTAAAACAAACACAAAAATTTGCACAAAAATCTGGCGGATATGCACCTTCGGTCCCGAATTTCGATGACGGAATATTAATCAACGGCAAACCGATTATAGATTACACCGAACCCAAGTTCAACCCGCTATTAGAAAACAATAAACATTTTGTGTTAAATAAGATTGACAATATGACGCCAATTGAGAGGCGAGCATTATTTGAAGAATTTAAAAGTAAAGCGGAAATCGAAAATTTAAAAGTCATTTCAAAAACAATAACTTCACCATCGGAAGGAATAAGTTGGCTCAATCGGCACAACTTGATGGACGAGTTTAAGTCATTTCTCCGAAATGAATCTGATGGTGCGACCTTTAATACACCCACCAAAACTCGACAAGCAAAGTCAACCACAGCCATTCCGACGATGAGAGATAAACGGGGCAACTCATTAAACGATGAACAGCAAATGAATAAATTGTATTCATTTGCATCTCGTCACACGGACCATTTAACACAAGGTCACATTCGTCTACGACACCCAATTGTCTCGGCATACGCTCTCCCCGAAACTTCG
The DNA here is from genome assembly GCA_001247695.2 of Cymbomonas tetramitiformis. Classification (NCBI taxonomy): domain Eukaryota; kingdom Viridiplantae; phylum Chlorophyta; class Pyramimonadophyceae; order Pyramimonadales; family Pyramimonadaceae; genus Cymbomonas; species Cymbomonas tetramitiformis. Next base: position 22,038 of record LGRX02032248.1, on the reverse strand, counting down.
ACATTTGCGGACGATCCCCAATTTACCGAGTTTCTAAAATCGGAAGCGATGTTAAATAGAGCGATGCCCGAGAGACGCTATCAAATGAAACCGATGAGTAGTGGCGCCGTTAACTATCCTTCGGTATCCACATTTACTCCTCCAAGCGGCGGTTATCCATCATCGTCCACAGGTCCTTCCGGAAATTCGTCGGTGTATACTTTTAAAACTCCCTAAATATATATATATATATTGAAAGTATATAATAATGACAAGTTGTTTTGAAAATCCCGACCAAAATAAATGCCAAAAACCATTTGGTGCTTTCAACTATAGAACATTAGACAACACATTTGTGTCCAAATCGAAAAGAACGGCAACAAATGATGAAGTTACAAATCAAAAACCCAAAACCCTCGTTATCAAAAACAAAGGCAAAAATGTTCTAACCAAGCCCGGAATCACTAATAAGCCAAAATATGACATAGATACCTTAAAGCCGACAACCTCGACAAGTTTGAGTAAAGTAGATAAAGCTCATAATCGATTTCTAAAAACAAAATACGGCAAATTGCTTGAAGAAATGACAAAAGAAACCTCGTTAGGTCAACGTATAATAGGCAAAAACACTATTACTAAAGATGACGAGAGGATGGCTCAGATGGCTAGAGCGAGTGAGCTTTCGTATGCATATGCATTTAAGAAGGAAAGCCCACAACGTTTTCAAAATGCAATGTTGGATTTGCCGAGTTACGACTTGGATAAAGACTTGTCGGATAGAAATGCAATTGTTTTAAAACACAAGTTAAGAGACGAGGTTATCATTGCACAACGAGGAAGTGATGTGTCGGGTTTAAAAGATGCCGATGTCTTAATTAGTGACCCACAACGTATCCCGTTAGCATACGAGGATTGGTTCGATGTGAATCTAAAAACTCTTATCGGAAAACAACGAGAAACGGGTAGATATAAGCAAGCTGAGAGTCGTTTAATAGATGTATTAAATGCATATCCAACTAGCGATGTGGCGTTAACGGGGGATAGCTTAGGCGGCGGTGTACAAAATTATCTAATGGAAAAGTATGCATCTAAAGAGTCTAGAATAAAAGAGGCTCATTTATTCAATCCCGCAATAAACCCATTTCAAAAACCTGTGGGTAACGTTCCAAATGATAGAATTCATAACATATACGGCGTCGAAGGTGACTTGGTATCAATGGGCGCAAGACGTTTGAGGCACAAGGATGCTACATATGATGTCAAATATGTCTTACCTAAACCAAGCACGGAAAGTGAAATAAGCAAACTACACGATATCAACCAATTCTATACTCCCAAAAAGATAGAATCGGAAAGGGTATCGCCGTTAAGAGCTCGCCTCGGCTTGGCAAGAATCGCATCAAAATCCTTAGATGCGGGTCTTTATGGATTAGCGGTGTATAATGCCTACTATTCAGCCAAAGAAGATGAAGGTCCGCAAGATTATGCAAATCGTGTCTCGGAAGATTTGAATCCCGATATCTTAGCAAATATAGACCCAGATTTTAGGTATACATCGAAGAATGCGCCCGATGAGCTTCAAGGTTTTGCAAATTGGTTGTTTTACATTCCACGCAACAAAGACAAAAAGAGGCAACGAGCATTTGAGGATAGACATTGGCATTCAAATTATGATTACCAAAAGCAAGGAATTCGTAAAGATGAATTTGACGATAACGTAATTTATGTACACGGCGTCAAATTTGTGAATTCGTCAAAAACGCCAATACCTGCAAAAAATTCGCAACGGCAACAAACAAATATACCTCGAACACGACAAATGGAGCAAATTCCTAATATGGTTTGATGAATGCATATATTATATTCTCTATATATTATGATAATTATAGATGTCAGCCTTTTCGCTTGGAAGTACATCGATTGTTAGCGATGACCTCATTTGCAAAAACTTACAATGTACGACGTTTAATGGTGGTCCACCACCTTCGGGTGGCGGAGGAACTAGTTTGTGGATTCAGGGCGATGAAGAAGTAATTAATACAAATAATGGTGAAAATGGCGTGCTTATTGAAGGTTTTTTAACAGTAAGTAAGCTTTGCAACTTTCAAAGTAATATCATTTTACGAGCACTAAACTTTCCTTCTCCACCTACAATTTCTATTACTACTGATTTAATAACAGATCCACAATCATATCTTTTGAAATATACAAATATTGCAAATCCTGATGCCGGTATAAAAGCCAATAATGATGTTATATTAGCTGTCGATGGTCGTTGGTTTTGTCAAAAAATTGCAGCGGAGAATGATTCTGATGACACCGATGATAATAGAAAATACGTAGCATCGAGTCTCAATCCTTTACGCACCAAGGGTAGTTGCACCATTGCAAAAAAACTGTATATAGGGCAAGGCTTGTTTGTAAATCCAGCTAGTATGCCGCTTGAAGCTGCCGCAGCCGTTGGACAGTTTTATATAGAAGAAGACACACCCGGTGGTGGTAATTGGATTGTGAAATACAAAAAGACTTAGCCCGATATAAAAAATCTTAAGTTTATAATATATAACAATGTCGACTTTCTCTTTAGGCGAAAATGCATTCATAAAGAATTTGAGCGTGGACACCTTAATGAAAGATGGAAAACCTATTGTAAGTGTAAGTGACCCATTAGTGGTAAATACGGTCGAATGTCAAACTATAGGCTCGATTGATAATCCGCTTCAAACGATGCACATCGGTAGCGATATTCGATACCAGAACGATATTAAGTGGATTGACACACAAGACCCAACACTCGAGCGTGAACAAATGTCTTTATTGACAGATGGCTCATTGAAAGTTCACACCTCGATAAAATTCAATGATTTTGTATTAAACAATCCAGTCTCCAAATCACGATTTTCAGCAGGACTTGATGACCTTGACAGCTCTTTCGAGATTAAGTCGTTAGACCCGGTCGAACAAACAAGAGTTAAAATCGGCGAAACAGGGTTGAATGAAATCTCTTGCCTCCAAACGGTTATTAATATTGAGCCATTAGGGAGTGGACTTTTAATTAATGACGGTCCATTAGTTCTCAATACGGGTGACATCACATTAACTTCAGGCAAATATCGAGGGGATGGGTCATTGTTGACCAATCTACCTTCAGGTGCAAACCAGAATCTACAATCAGTAACTGACCAAGGAAGCAGTACCACAAATAGTATTAGTGCTTCTGCATTTGTGGGTGATGGGGCAGGATTAACAAATCTTCCAGTTCAACCTGATACATCTACACTTCAAGATGTGACCACTAGAGGGGCTACAACTAGTGTTGCCGATGTTTCATACACAGGTACAGGCACGATGATTATTAATCAAGAGAAACTTAGTGGAAATAATCTTAGAATTGAATCAGGTTCGGGCGGTTTGGGTAAAGTATCAATCGGAGAGCAAACTCAAGGATACACAAACGCCGACCATATGGGTGAACGTTCCATCGCTATTGGTCGTAATGCATTATCCATAAATAATACAACTTCCAATGATACGATTGCTATTGGTTCGGGAGCAGCCAACAATAATTGTGGTAGCTTTGCAGTTTGTATCGGCGACGACTGTGGGCAGAATAATTGTAAAGACGAAGCAATTAATATTGGAAAATATGCAGGAGAATTTTCAGCCGGCGAAAATTCTTTAAATATTGGTGCGTTAGCTGGACAAAACTCTACTCAAAGTGGAGTGAACACCGATAACACAATTGTTTTGAACGCAAGCGGAATTGAATTGAATGCCGGTGTGGCAAGTAGTTGTTATATTCGACCTATTAGGGCTAGTCCAGATGTGGGTTCAGAAAGTTTGCAATTGTATTATGATTCAGCATCAAATGAAGTTAGAAGTGGCGCAGTACTTCAAGGCTCCATAGGTACGCTCGCACAAGTGGTCGCAAACGGGGACACCGCTTCAAACATAAATCTTAGTGGAGACCTAGATGCAGCGGGTATCATTCTATCCAATTCATTAGATTACGCTTATCCAAGTTCAACCAACTCACTCACACTAACGGGTGTTCCTTTGACACTTATCACGAAAGCATATGCGCATACGACTCTTCCAGCAAATCCGTTGAGATTTACGGGCGATGTATTTACATTTGTTAATAACACCGCCGATACGATTTCAGCTTCGACTATTGTTATGTTCGATGATGATGGAATAAACACCGTGAATGGAGTTCAACCATTTAATAACTCGTATACTCAAAGTAATCAAAACTGCACCCCCATCGGTGTCTGTATTCAAGACAGTGCCGCAAGCCAATCGTGTTTCGTATTGATAGGTCGTGGGTTTACTACTTGCAGAAATGCAACTGCTGCGGACAACACCTACGTTAAAGGGCAACGTGTTAAATGCATAGTAAATGGTGAGATTATTAGCGCTCAGATTAATGCGGGAGATTCGATTATTGGTACAGCAATGGAATCAAAAGTTGCAGGAGCGGGTGAAGGTGTATTAATTTGGGCAAGACCAGATTTCAATTATTTTGTTTGAATTCTATTATAGTAGCGGGTAGCTAGTAATGGGCATTTTTAAAAACATTTTCTATTTTATAAAATTTATTCTACAAAAATATTTTTCTTCTTTGAAATACTTTTTAAAACAACCCATTACCACGTACCCAATACCTTTTATGTATATTATATGTATATATATTTATGTTTAACAATTGTATATTAAGCATCCGATTCATCATCATCGGAGTGTCTTTGAGGTTTGCGCATTCCAACACGTACACGTTTAGTCCTACCATTGATTTTTCGTTGAGCGGGATATATATGATGTTTTGTTAAAAGCTTGCCAAATTCGGTTGCGGTCATTAAATTTCCATCTTTTATAAACCAATCGTGTACGTTTTCAATAATAACATACCAATCACCAACTTTTTTCCAATCAAATCTATATATTCCTTCTTTTGTCATTACACCTTTGAAGTCTTTTAGAATGTCTTTACTTTTGTAAATCTCATAATTAGCCTCAATCCATTCAAATCCACCTCTATTAGAACCCGTTCTTTCCGCTACTTCAGATTTGACAAATTCAGGTTTGGGAGTTCGACCATTGATAATACTTTTTCGATAATAGTCGCACAATATACTAATAAATGCATCCGCTACATTTACTTGGTTTACAAAATTATCAATGCTATCATCTCTCACAAAGTAAGCATCGTTTGGTTCCATAATGCTATCGCTAGATGTTCTATCACATTGAACATAATTTGCTCTATCCGTGTATGCTCTATCGACCCCTTCAACCTCGGGTGTATCGTTGGATAGACAAAGCATATATGCTTGTATTTTGACATTTGTGGCGTTTTGATACAACTCTCGCATCGGTAATGTTTCGTTCCCGCCACTGCAAAACTTTTTCAAGATGGTTGCGGACAACTTTTCAATTCTCATTTTGTGTTCGCCAAAATTATTTTTTGTCGTTTCAACACCTATGTCACATTCATTACTTATTGCAAAACGTCTATGCCACAGCTCAACCGCCCAAGTCCATTTTCGTTCATTTTCCATATCGGATTTGTACTTTTTGGCTTTTAAATTTTCTCCATCAAATTCATATTGGAATTCTTCAAATGCACGTTTCAATAATGAAGTCAACTTTCCTTTACCGCAAGCCGTATCGCCTATCAAAAACATAAATTGTCTATCACATATTTCGCCCGCCATCCCCCGTGCTAATTGCTCAAGCACATAATCTCGTTTTTCAATGTTGGTAATTGGGTTATCAAACAATCTCCTAATCACCTCAGATTTCAATTCGGAGTAATCTTCCGAAACATTATAGTCCCGATGTATTTTGTTGATAAAGTTATAGCTTGGATGCTTCTTCAATAATTCAAAGTTTTTCAAATCCAACACACCATTATCGAAAAGAAGGTACCCTTTACTTTTCGACACGTCAAACTCTATCAACACGGGTGCTTTTTGAGAGACTAGCTTGTATGCGGGTTCATACAAACTCATAAAAGACTTTGATTCATCTTTGGAACTAACATTTATAAATATTTTGGTGTAGTTGCGCTCAATGATTTTTAGATGCAAACCTTTCCCTTTATGTTTATCAAGTGTCCACCTACCGTCTTCTTCGTCATATATCATTAACCCCAATGGTGTGATAAAAATTTGGTCTTGAAATTGTTCGAGTATTAGGTCACAATGTACTTGGTCACTACGTCGTTCATCTATGTCATCGATGAAAGGTTGGTGGGATTCAAGCCATCGACAATCTTCATCCGTGGCGGAAGTTGCTTGACATTTCAATTGCATTTCAAAACACGTGTGTGCTTTTATACATACTTTCAACTCGCTTATTACTTTGTCAATGTCGACATTATCGTCTTTATATACCAAAATCTCGTCGTGGATTAGTGCCGCAGGCTTCATTTTAGTATTCGTCACCAAATAGTCATATATACACATCATCATCCGACTCTCTATTTCTTGAATATACAACCCCAATGCACTCCTGAATTTTGCCATTTCTTTTGTCTTATTTTTTACTTCACAAGCTACTTGTACGGCTTTTGCAAATTTTGGAAAGTGCTCAAGGGCATCATTTGTAAGTATATTTTTTATTTGGTCTTCATATTGTTTTATACAATCTATATATTGATGTTTAGGAAGTTTAAGTTCATTTAACCAAGTTTGAAATGAGCCTCCAAATGTCAATATTAACATCAAGTGTTTTGCATTAGCTCTACTCACATTATAACTTCGTTGAATGTTGTAAAATATACTTTCTCTATTCACAATGTAATCGTTTATTGCCGAGCATTCAATGTTATACTTCTCACCCAATTGAGATATGATTGTTGGATGCGCATTTTCTAAATCAAATGAAATGTAGTTTCCGTCCATAACAAGTCGGCGGATAACATTATATTGATTTTGGAAACAACAAGTATTATACTTATCACTCACCGGGTAATATCTACCTAAATTGTATGGTGCTTTTTTGTAAGTTATGGTGTTCATATGTGTCTTTTTACTCATAAACTTATGCATCTTCTTCAATTTGGTTTGCTCCTCGCGCCACATCATATTCTCTATATCATAACCTTTGGAATTTACATCTACTTTAAGTAAAAGTTCCATAACCTCATACTTAAAATAGGTCTCACTTAAAGTAATTTGCTCGGGGAATTTATTATAATTCATTGTTTCTATATACTATGAATACGGTTTCTCTTTAAGTTAAATTTTAATAGCATATATATTATCAGCATTTTTTATTTTCTTTTGGTGATATGACCTCTTAACTTTTTCACAATGCAGAAGACGATTACGGTCATACCAAGATGCATTATATTTTTTTGTGACGCATTATACCTTTCCCGATTCTTTTCTCTATATCGTTTGGCTGCTGCTTTTTGTGCTTCGGATGTAGGCATCGCGCTACCAGATTAGTGTTATAAGTGACCGAAGCTTTAAATGCGTTATTCATAGCATATATGTTCAATAAAGCAACACACGTGAGGATTATGGTACCGGGTTCCGAGTAATTGGTACTTTTGAAAAACATTTTCAAATAATTAAAAATAAATATACAAAATGATATTCTTTCTTTGATATACTTTTATAAACAACCCATTACCACATACCCATTACCCAATCTATCCTAAAATTTTTAACTTTAAGACATAAACTCTATAAGGTATACTTGAATCATTTACAACATACTCAAGTACATACATACATACTTTACTTACTTCTACTTACTTTCACAAATATGTCTTACTCCGCGATGCTCAAATGGGGTAATAAGACCATTGATGTGGAAATTGAAAGATGCGATAACTTGTATGTTTATGTAAAGAGAAAAGAAGACAAAATGTATTTGAGTGCTCACGAAAATAAGAAGCATATTTTTTGGACTGATGAGCCAAGTGATTGGGAAACTTGGGAGATTACCGAAGATAATCATTTATACTCTTGGCATTATACTTATGCATTTTATGACGAAACAAACGACAATCATTGGCAATGCGGGTCACATAAGGAATACTCCACTTTTCAAGTGATAAAGCCTTCGGCACAAAAAATTACGGATATGCCATATGTACAAAACTTGATGAGTGAAATTGAAAGTATGTTGAGCAATGTAAAATTGAATAAACAATATCGAGACAAAACAAAAAAGATTCGCTTCAACCTAAATTGGTCATTTATGCTTGGAAACACGACCGGAGCATTGGGTGGTGGTGGTATGCAAACACCTCACAATATGCCTCATAAGAAAGGCAAAGGTGTTTGTGTGAGTAAAGTTGAAGATAGAAAACTTCCTAAATGGAAGCAAGCATTATGGGCGGTTTCGAAGGAATTGATAAGTATTATTGATAAAGATTTTTCGGAAGGCGAGTACGTTGTCAATTATGCAAAAATGGAACCCGGCACGTATGTGAAAAACACGTCGATGCCGAAGATATAAGTTTTCAATATGCAATGGCGCTCGGAGATTTTAAAGGCGCGCCATTAAGGTGTTACGACTCAAATGACCAAATCATCGGTGACTTTTACAATCGAAACAAAGTGTTAAAGGTAGATGGAAGATTACCCCACGAAGTGATAATGGACAATTTTGAAGGTACACGATATGTAGTCATATGGTTTAAATTGTATGACCATCGGAAATTAGTGGAAGACCCTATATTAACAACTCCTTGCTATGTATAAATAATGTCATCATAATTCGACCGAAATAACTCGTCCGGCTGATACCATTAATTTAGAAGTGAACATACATATAATCATAGTTTCATTGGGTCCACCCGTAGCCGCATTGCCAGAGTCAAATGCTACACCGGCAGCCGATGCATTGTCGCTAGCCGTACATTGTAAATAGCAACTACTATTAGTGCCTAAACTTGAGTATCCACTCAATCGGCGCGGTTCATTATCCAAACACAAATTTAAAGGCAATATAAAAGAATTGTTGAAATAATCAGTTCTCGATTGCATATGATTTGAACCCATCATTGAATATTGGTCACCTTGTGAATGAGTGATATTCATATAGGCTTGTAAAGGCGAATTAGGAAATGCAGGGGTCAACACGTTGTTTACGCTCCAAGAGTAACGAAAGGCTCTATTACCGCCATACATTTTAGATGGCAATTGATAAAGACGTCCGAGACGATTAGTATATTGTGCAATCCCGGTTTCGTTTACGGTTCGATAATTTAAAGGACGGGTTATGGCATAAGCTTTATTCCAACAATTGACCGATAGTGCAAATCGTACATTTTTATTATTGGTCGAATCGCTTTGGAAAAATGTCGCATAATTTTCAAAGATGATTGTCAATGCTCCTTTTGAAATCAATTCCTCTATATTTTGTTCCACAACTCCACTTGAGAATGATAATGTGGTAATTGATGCAGAAACTTGAGATAACGTAAAGCTTGCATTTTGAGCAAATGTTTGAGCAGCAGCTGCTTTAGTAGTAAATACCCCGGCGGCTTGACCTTGTTCGCCATATAACAAACACGTTACTGCATTGTCGGTAAAGAGCCTGATACGTATTGCCCCGAGTGTGCTCGAGTCAATTATGGATGGCTCACAAGTTCCTAAAAATCCTAAAAGATTGTTCAAAATAAATTCTCGCCCTTCAAAGTCACCCGCTTGATTATCTTCGTCAGCTGAACCCGTTATCAATCCATTAGTTAATTGGATACACTCCGAGCCACAATTCGACAACACGCTTCTATATGTTATTTCGTTTTCTAAATGGTCGCTAACTAGATGTTTAACCTCTTGAATGTCAGATGCTTGAGCCACCGATTGATTTACAATAACACCATTTATACTTACCTCATATCTAGAGAATAGGTTGAATATTTCCGGCAAAAATGAATGACACGTTTTCAATGCACCTCCTCCACTATCGTACGTAAATGCACGATTGGTTTTGGCAAAGAATCTTATAGCAAATTTGCGCGTGTCGATAAAACTATTTATAGGTAAATTTATCTCCAAAGAACCTCCTCCACCATTCACAACGGTCGAGTTTGATGTCAATAATTCAAATTGATTCTGGCTAAAATCTGTCATTTGAGTCGTCGCATAACTTAAAGATTCGGGATAATAGCTGTCTAACATTTCTTTATAATAATATATAATACAGATAAATTTATTGCGAATCATTGCTTATAACTTCAACTTTTAATGAAAAACTGAAATATACATTTCCTGAGCGAGCTTGGCTAATAAGAGACGACGGCGTCCGACCATTGTCTTTTGAAATTTGAAACATTAGTCTTCCACGTGAGTCCGTTAATGCAAAGTTTATTTGTGACAATAGACTTGGACTTATGATAACGCTATAATTGTTGTTGGCATCTATATATGAAAATGATGGCTTAGATAAGTCGTCGACAGCAATTTTAAATAGTATATCACTAGATATCATCTCACCGACTTGGTCGTCACTAGCTTGACTTAGATTAACAACCTCCAAAGCCGAGCTAGATACTAATGATTGTGTGCGGAGATATAACTCTCGAATTGTGTTCGGTGTGAATGGAAAGTAGCTTTGCATAGTCTTTGATGATGTCTTTTGAAACATCGGTTCTAATTGGCTCAATTCAGATTTACCTACCAAATCTCGCTCCCGAACTGGATTGCCCCCTAAAAGTTCGCTCGAATCGTTGTTTAGTGCATCGTTTACCGTTGATGCAAATGGGCTTATTGCATTTAACAAAGTTCCGCTACACATCGCTATGCTTTTGGTTGCGAAGGAGTAAAAATCAAACTTATCTTCCAAATCATTGTCGAATTCCAACACAATTAATTTGAGGTTTGCATCGGCTTGTGTTGCTACACTAGCCGTCACCGTCACGGCGGAACCGGCGGGTCCTAGTTGATTATTTATAGCATCACCTATAGCCGCCAAAATTTGTGCGTCGTCAAATGTTTTAGGAAAAGGAAAATTTTGGGGGTTGATTTCAATTTTAAACAACTTGTTGGCATTAGCTGTTTTGTCTCCCAAAAAAATGTATTGTTCGTTTGATTTATATCATAAAATGTCTTTTCAATGTAAAAATCATTAACGGTGAGTTGCAATTGGTCCGTCGTCTTATATGAAAGCAATTGACTCGGAATATTATATTGACCCAGTCGTGAATCGAGTAAACTATTTTGTTCGCTATTAAAGTATAACATTTTTGAGAATTTCGAGACATTCATCGTTACTATATGGTTACATTATTTTTAACATAATCGCTTAACTCTTGTTCACTCATTTTGGCATACTTGTAATAATCTTCTTGAGTTTCACGTGGTTTCGGTTTTACCAAGGATTTATTATCGTACCAATTTTGGAATTTGTCGGGATTTACCATATATGCTTCAATTGTGTATACTAGAATCGAATCGGGACGATGTGGATGTAGTTCCTTATAATGTTTAAAATAGTCGCACATAAGTTCCTTTTGACGGTAGGTGAAGCACTTTTCGGAAATGTCGGCGATACAATTCATTTTTCTAATAGTATTATATTAATGAAAACAATTAAATTGAATGATACAAAACTTAAAATTCAACCACCGAAAGCTAGTGCATTTCAATACGAAACGGGCGAAAACCTATTGAAACAACCATTCAACATTTTATTGGTAGGTCGTCGGGGTTCAGCCAAATCGACCTCGGCGTGTAACTATTTACGAATGCTTAAACAAGATGACAATTGCGACCGTATATTGTGCATAAGCTCAACATTCTCATCCAATAAATCACTAATGGAAGACCTAGATATAGAGGACGAAGATGTGTTCGACCCGGACGACCCAAAAACCATTGATAATGTATTAGAAATTATGGACAATGAAGCGGAAGGTTATGAAAACTATTTAAAAGAATTGGAAATTTACAAGCAAGTTATGAAAATGATACATAGCGATTCGGTAAGTATACTCGATATCCCACCAGAATACTTGTTAAAATTTGCTTCAAACAATTATCAACCACCGACATATAAGTATCATCATCAACCGAGAATCATAGCATTCGTTGATGATGGACAAAGCACTCGGTTGTTTGGTAACCGAAAATTTATAAATATGTGTGTACGGCATAGACATTGCGGAATGTTCTCAAAAAATATGGGAGGTGCTCTAGGCTTGAGTTTGTTGATTTGCGTCCAAAACTTTTCAAGCGCCCAATTTGGTTTACCTCGTGCCGTAAGAAACAATGCAACGGCATTATGTTTGTTCAAAATATATGACGAGAAAGAGATGGAAAACGTATATAAAAGTGTTTCGGGAGAGATACCTCTTGAAGAATTTATGGAAGTATATGATTATGCTACAAAAGAAAAATATTGTTTTTTGCTTATAGACTTGAACCCCAAAGATTCAAATAAGAAGTATCGGAAATGCTTTAATGAGCTAATAGTACCGAATGCCAATTTAAAAATGGAAAGTTAATAGTAAATATATATGAAAACTCCTTGTGAAAGATGTACGGCTATGACCAAATCCGGGCATCGATGTAAGAATATGACTTGCAAATGGAGTCCATTATGTTATGTACACAAGCAAGTTGTAGTCGGCGATAGCCAAATACCTAACTCGGGTCAAGGTGTATATGCCAAGAGCAATTTAAAGAAAGGCACGATGGTTGGAAGATACACTATCGGAACCGACAAAATGACGTTACAACAAATGAACGCCAAATTTCCGAGTGTGAAGGATAGGACTCATATTTGGAGCAACAATCCAAATGCATATTTTGATGCCGCAAAAACCAATTCGGTCGCGGGCAAATACAATAGTTGTACGCCTCTAGATGCTAGAAAAATGGGATGTAAGAATAATGCAAGAATTAACAATGTAGGGAACATAGTACTAAATCGAAATGTAAAACAAGACCGCGAGATATATGTTTCTTATGGAAGGGAATATTGGAGAAATAGAAAATAAAATTTTAAGAGAGGAAATTTAAGTCTCGAGGTAATTTCATTTTATAACAAAACCACGCCGTTTCAAAGTTACATTTTCCCGGGAAAGTTCTTTCTTTATTTACAATTTTGTAAAATTGAATTCGTTTCCTCGGTATTATTAATTGAATGTCATTTGCAAATAATTCGCGCAAATAGTTTGTGTTGAGCATTGATATCGGACACAACAACATAAACGGTTTACCAATTTTCTTTAAATGCGTCAATACTTCTTTTTTTTGGGAATATGGGATGTTTGACAATATGAAATCATAATCTAATGTTTCGCTATCTATGAAAAAATCTAGAGTTGGTTTGTGTATAACCTTTTGGCAACCAATCTCTTGTAGGTATTCGCCCGCAATTCCATCACAATAAAACGGTTCATATAGGATTTTTTCTTTCGGAATAAATTGTTTGATATTTTCAAAAGCGGATTTAGGAGTAGCATAGCCGTCATATTTTGTAAAAGTCTTGGTGTGAAATGACGCCATATTTATCGAATTATTATATTAACAATTATTATATAAAAGAAATGTCTTTACGCATAAAAGGATTCCAAAACCAAATGAAAATTCGCTCCGGTCTCCAAGCTCCACAATATGTCACCAATGAACCGATCGTAGGTGGAAATAAGTTAAATGAATTTTCGAAATTCCGAGGTAACAATGGACCTATGAATCCTATGTTAATGAACACTCACCGCCCCGCATCCTCGATGATAGAACCGTGCCGCTCCGTAAGTCGATATTTTGAAAGAAGTTCGCGAGGTTCATATCCGGACGGAGTAGGTTATAAGAGTTATCTTGTGACAAATAAAACGCCAATTAACGCGGAAACGGTTGTGTTCTATAGACCTCGTTATCATCCACAAATTAAACATTCAAAGTATCCCAATCAATCTAGTATAGGTGGTATATATATGCCACAAAACAAAAGTGAAAGCAAGTAAATTTATTTTGGCTTATTTTCTTTTTGTTCATATTAAATGCCAAAGAAAGGTGAACCGTTGTCCGATGAACACAAACAAATTCTTGCCAAGGCTCGAGAGAAGGCATTAGCGATTCGACGTGAAAAATCTAAACAAAAAGCCGACATTAAATTAGCGAACGAAATAGAAAAAAGAGAATTGCACGAAAAAGCTCAAAAAGTAATATCAAAGGCGGTGACCAAGGATGATTCCGAACCCGAATGTGATACTAACGATTCAATAGATGAGGAACAATTAAAAGACCATCAAAAGGACGAGGGCGAGGTGACAATTCTTAAAAAAATCTATCAAAAAAATTAAGCCCAAGAAAAAAGTTGTTTATGTACAAGAGTCAAGTGGCGAATCGAGTGAGGAGGAAGAAATTGTTGTAAAGAACAAAAAAAAGAGTAAAAAAGTATCTAAAAGCGAAATCAACGAATCGCCATCCGTGGAGTTAAGTGAACGTGAAAAATTATATATGTTAACAAAGAAGTCGTTGCTAGGTTTTAATTATCAATAAAGTTATAAATACTTCAATCTATTGCTTAATATTTCCATTGTCCCTTTAGTGCTCAAATTGTTGTCTTCGCAATTTGTTTTTAGGGCATCTTTATTATTCCACTATTTTTATAGATATAATACATACACGTGGAACATATACGAGTTTTTCATCATCAATTCATCATTTTTAAAGATATAATATTTACCCGTTCAACATATGCCGAATATTCTTTTTCATCGTCATTTTCAATATTCAAATCGTAAAATTGTTTAGTTTTAATATATGTAGGGGAGTCTTTGTGTTTTGAATCCAAACCATGTTCAAAATACCCTTTTTCGTTTATTCCATTATTTATGTTATCATAACCTTTCTTTGTAATTTTTGTTAATATCTTTGTAAATGATGAATCCATATGAAAATCACAACCAAAATCATTTTTTTCGGGGTCAACTTTAACAATCCTTGGTTTAACATATATTAATTCACAAAGAATGTTTTGAGATTCTTCTTCATGCCTTTCTTTGAGTAAATTGCAAAATTTCAAATACTCATCACTTGATAGTTTTTCTTTAACGTCATCCACGAGACTTTGAATATCGTGTGAAGATGTCATGTGTAAAGCAAGCTTGTTAGTATTCGTTGTATGTAGTGAATACTTGTTATTGCTTCAAGTATACTCTAGTATATTTATGTCTTAAAGTTAAAAAAAAGTACGGGGTATGGGGTAATGGGTTGTTTTAAAAACTATTTCAAAGGAAGAAAAGTATTTTTGTAAAAAAAACTTATAGCATTTTGAATTTTTTTTTAGAAATGCCCATTACCGGCAACCCAATACCTTTTATGGCATTAAATCGAGTATAAGATTATAGGGAATGCGATACGCACTTTCTACACATTTAACGCCGTAACCAATATTTGCATTTGAGCTACGCGTCCGTTGTGCGGTTTCAATGTGCTTCCCATAATTCATTTTAGTATCACAATAAGATGTTTTTTTGGAACACATTTTCAACTCAAGGTTTTGTTTATTTGTCCAAATATTTGTGGTTTTACGATAACCAAACCCGTATTTGCAATATGAACACGTATGCTTGTATTGTGTTAATGATTGCATAAAATCTCTATGTTGCAACAAGCCACCGTCCGATGGGTTTTCAATATACCAATAGTTGGGTTGGAGATATTCTATAATGGTCAATGTTCGTTTTACCATCGCATCAGCCAAATTTAGATTTCGGACACCTTTTCTATGTGCTTTTGAATAACTTGTGGCACGGTGGGCTTGCCCATATTATATCAAAATGTTTTGGTTTGTAGATTGTGTAATCCCAATCTAGGATGTTAGTTGTAATCGTAGCGTTAAATTTTTTAAGAATGTCAAGAGACACAACTTCACAATCGGAATATTTTGTACATAACGCATTTGATACCGAGCACGTGCCACAAAATAACTCTAAAAGTTTCATACATTATAAGAAAACACATTTTCTTACGTTTTTTTAACTTAAAGAAAATAGTCGTAGATAGTATAAGATGAGCACACCGGAAAAAAGAATGTCGGAAAAAGAATACCGTTTGAAAAACGACTATCCGGAACCATATTTAACAAGAGAAATCCGAGAAAAATTATATGCAATTGACGAAAAAAAACGAGCTCAAATGCGACAATATTATAATAAAACCAAGACTCAACAAAATATGGAAAAAATCATATTAAGAGCTAAAAATAATCCTAATTATTGCCCACAAGAAGATACTCTAGAAAAGTATGATTGGTCACGAGAACAAAAAGCCTTTTTATCGAGGTGTGCGGAGGAACGAAAACTAAAATTTGCCGTACCAAAACCACGACCAATACGAGCTCAAACGACAACTCAAACATCTAATACGACAACTACACAAACCGCCTCCACTACTACACCTTCCAACACATTACCACCGTCGGGTCAAAAAGATGTACTATCAAGAGATGAAATTTTCGAAATTTTAGATTCGGATGAGGGCATTGCCGAAGCTACCAAAAAGCAATGGAAAAATGTTGTCAACAATTTTGTCAAGGTTTTTAGTTTACAAGCAACCAAATGGACGGAGTTGTATACAAAATATACTAATGAAGAAATACTTGAAATGTTAAATACGGCATATAAAAATGAAACGACCAGAATTAAACAAGTTCAATTAACTCCCAAGTTGTATAATACCAAGAACGAGGATTTAATGAAAATTATTGGAATTGAACGTTACAAATTTTTTGATTTACAAGCTAAAATATTACAACGAAGCATACAAGGAAGCAAGATTAATAAAAAAATAAGTGATACCACCGATTATGTCGACGACTTTATTAATGTTTTCAAAAAAGAATTAGAATTAAGAAAGTCAAAACCGAGTTCAATGGACCATTTAATAGCTATGCTTTATAGCATCGGGATGTATTCAAAACAAGATTTGAGTAAAGAGTCCTTAAGCTTTACTCCACGAATAGATTATGACAATGTAAAACTGGTCAAAAGTGATAATCAAATGACCGATGAAAATGCAAACTACTACAATTTTAACAATGGACATATGCGAATTCACGATTTAAAAACGGGTAATAGTTTCAAAATTGATTACATTATAAATCCATTAGTGCAAAAGTATATCAATGATTCGATAAAGGATAAAAACAATCCACGAGAACATCTTCTAGAGACAAACGCAAAACCACCAAGACCATTTACATCATCGGCTTTGGGCAAAAAAATGACCTCAATTCTTGGAATCGGAAATCAAATCTTCCGAAAAATGACCGAAAACATTTATTCAAAAATATTCAAGGTAGATATCGTAAAATTATCGGAAGTCGCAGCCCACGAACCAAACACGGCTTATACTCAATATTTGAATAGTTTAGAATATACCGAAGATGAAAGAGAGGCGGCGCTCAAAAAAATTCAAGCTCAATTAGACAAAAATGCAGCTTAGACACTTTTTTTTGTAAAAAATCGCAACCTTTTTTTTTCAGAGGGCACTATAAAAAGTTCATACTGAGCTATGCGCCCGCAGGATTTGACCCCGCTCCCTCCACGACCGGAGACTAACGCTGAACCAAGTCGACCACAGTCTGATGTAGATATTAATAGCAAAAAATATTAATTTGTCACACGGACAAGTTTGACGGCGCGGGCATCTTGCTGATTAGGCAAAAATGAAAAAGCGCCTAATCATCATCGTGCTGATTAGGCAAAAATGAAAAAACGCCTAATCATCATCGTGCTGATTAGGCAAAAATGAAAAATGGTAAAGGTGATTAGGCATAAATTGAACGTTTATACCATGATTAGGCATAAATAACGGATGCTCATTGGAAATGTTCATCTAAAATTTGTCAATTGCTATGATTAGGCAGTATTTCGTGCTATTGGCTGGTTTCAGAAATGTTGTCCAATAATCGTAAATGATTTCAATCGCGCTGTCGATAATTCTGCCACATCCGCGATGTATCGACTGACGTCGACGAATATCGATTTTTGGGGTGCCCGGTAGATTTTTGGCGTGCCAGGTTGATTTTGCAATTTGAGTTCTGATTTTTGTGTGCCAGTTCTGATTTATTCGAGCGACCAGTCAAACGCGCACGCGATGAATTCAGTTCGATTATAAATTTATAACTTTATAAAAATATAAATTTATAAAAATATAAAGTTAAAAAAAGGATATGAGAGAATGTGAGAGAATGTGAGAGAATAACATAAATTAACATTTATTTATCTAAATAAAAGGTAATGAGTAGTAGGGTAATGGGTTGTTTATAAAAGTATTTCAAAGGAAGAAAAGTATTTTTGTAGAATAAATTTTATGAAATAGAAAATGTTTTTAAAAATGCCCATTACTAGCTACCCGGTACCCTATTCGTTTATTAAATACGCATTTTTACCGAGATGACCGAGACGATGCTATTTCCGCGATTTAACCTGCTGAAATTTTTGGGGGTCAACGTAGGGACCCCCCATCGTCGATTAAATCGGCAAATTTTGATATGAGGGAATATGAGGGAATATGAGAGATTAACATAAAATTACTTATCTTTATATATATTTATTTATTTATATAAAAAGTAAGGGGTAGTAGGGTAATGGGTTGTTTAGAAAAGTATTTCAAAGGAAGAAAAGTATTTTTGTAGAATAAATTTTATGATTTAGAAAATGTTTTTTCAAATGCCCATTACCCTACTACCCGGTACCCTATTTTATTAAATACGCATTTGAACTAAATTACGATTTCTGACGTAATTCTCACGTAATTTCTCGAACCTAAACCCTAAACCCAGAACATAAACCCTAAACCTACTGAAATTTGGGGGGGTCCACGAGGGGGACCCCCACCGGCGATGAAATCGGCAAATTTTAATTTTTGTGACCCCTAGACACCCCCCTCAGACCCCCGCAGACCCCCGATGACAGGGCTGTAATAATTTCAAATCGGATAGCCAAAGTTAGTCAATGATAGCCAATGATAGCCAATGATAGCCAAACTATAGAGTACAGTACATCTGAAGTACAAGTTTTATCGTATGTATGACAGGCGTGGGACTGTCATTCGATTGTGATTCTGATTGTCACACGACAGACTGAGACTCGAGACTGAAGACTCTCACGCTGCGCTGCACTACTTCAACTTGTATCGTATCTCTATGACGTGCAACCCCTATTAACAGTACTCGTGAAGGTATCGAGCAAACGGACTGATTAACTCTATGACGGTCCACCCCCCATGACGACAGGTAGGGTGCAGTTGGCGTGCTGTAGCGGCGTGTAGCTCGATGGCCAAGGCAAGATGCATGGTGGGGATGACGAAGGACATCAGGTGGGATGTGGGACTACCGCGCCTTGCCACATGGAGGCTCGGCACCCCCCTAATTCTAGTGCAAAAGGTTGTTGATGTAGACCGTGGTAGGTGGGGGCATTGGAGGGGGTGTGGCCCGAGCATGGTTGCGCTGACGGAGCAGGGCGTAGCGAGCGAACCGCTTCGATTCGTGCGGCGCGCGAGGTGTCCCAACACACTAGAAGAGTGGCGAAATAATACTTTTGGGGTGGTTGGCGGGGGGGCAGGGTGGGGAGGTTCGAAATGCGGGCCGGCTCTCAGGGTTCGGGTCTTACGCGTACGTGGGTCGCAAGGCTGAAAAAAACCGGACCGTCATAGAGTTAATCAGTCCGAGGACGTCACAAACCAGATCGTGTCCGTGACGCCCGCGACATCGAGCAAATGACTGATCTCCAATTAATTCAGAAAACTGTCCGAACGAACGCTCGGTCTCAGATGCAGATTTTTTCAATTGTAATTGATGTATATGAAATATATATATTTGTCGTATAATTCACAAGCTTGACTGAGCTATCATCGGAAATTGGGAACCATTATGCAAGGGCTGAATCATTTTTTTCCGACTAGGTCTTTTTTGAGCGTTGTTCCCTGGCTTTTTTTGGCGAGTATGCCTGTCCTTATGTACGGTAAAAAGCGCGGCTATATGCTTAGCCTGCTTTGGATACCTTTCTTATTCGGGTTCGCCACTCTGCACTCTGCATGCGGCGCTTTAAATGAGACAGATGAAAGCAGTATAACTATTCTTGAACTCCCGGTCTTAGTGAATTCGACTAATGAGAGTGCTATCGCATCCGAGCCTTTGTTTAAGCTACCCACTCGCAGTACGGGTGGCGAGTTTGATGTTTTTGACGACTTCCCTCCAGCTCCCCCTGGCAAGTTTCCTCCGCAATACGTTCTATACTCGTGGGTTGTTTCGAAGCAAAGACAAATTCTTCTGGAAAATCTTTTTGATAGGAAGGGGAAGAATGTCCCAGTGACCGATGTTAATTCCCCTGGATACGATCCTGAATATTGGCTGCGCGAGATACTCGAGATAACCCGCATTGAGCACGATGAATACCACCTATCTCGGACAAACGGTTTGAGTACAAGCTTCGGAGATGACAACGTTGGAAAGATTGTGTTGGACTCACCGGCAGCTAGATTGCCCGGAGGAGGTTTTGTATCTTGGTTGCGCGCAACCGGATCATCAGTCCTTGGTAGCGTTGGTAGTTCTGAAACAGAGCAAACAGAGCAACCCTCACGACATGTTGAGGTGCGTTTTGCGAGCAGCCCCTTGAATATTTTTTCACCTTTTATACCTTGGAAGGCTTTGTCCTAGGTTTTATTGTTCAAGTCCTATACGTGAGATTCGATATCTATCCACAGCCTTTCAGCAAATGCCTTCGCACTTTTGCAGGCTGAAACGAGTCGCGAGGGAACCCTGCATCCCAACGACAATTTTAACGACAACGTTGCTATGATCGAGACTGACACAACTCGCACACCCGAGGTAAATATTTGGCCAGCTACGAATGGAGATTCCAGTTTGCTTTAGCTTGTATTTGTTTGCATGAAACTCAAACGTTTCATATGCAAGCCTCTCTTGGCTTTCAGCTTTTAAAATTGTGTTATTCTACAGATCAACCTGTAGAATAAAAGGTTAAAACTTTGTCTGTAGGGGGGGTTGTTCTGGAAATACAGTCTATGGCAACGGAACTCACAGATGCCGCATTTGTACCTAGTATTCCAGAAACCTTGAGGCCCCTGCCATCTACATCACTACCTCATGTCAACCCACAAAGCTTGTCACCGATCGATGTTAAAGCTCTGAAAGCTACTATGGCAGCGGCAATTTTACCAGACAACAACCCAGTGGATCGTGTGGCCTTATTAAACTCACCTAACACGAAATTTTCATCTTCAACGCATGGTGCTTGTCCGCAAGCTGCCAGGGTTGGTGCGGTTCAATCAGAGGCTCAGACTGTACCTACCTTCACCAGACAGTCTTAGCCTGCACGACGACCCGGGTATCCTATCACAGTCTATCCCCCAATCAGGGCCAATGCTTGAAGTGAACCCACGAA
This sequence comes from Cymbomonas tetramitiformis, assembly GCA_001247695.2. Lineage (NCBI taxonomy): Eukaryota > Viridiplantae > Chlorophyta > Pyramimonadophyceae > Pyramimonadales > Pyramimonadaceae > Cymbomonas > Cymbomonas tetramitiformis. Next base: position 674 of record LGRX02032248.1, on the reverse strand, counting down.
GCCCACAACGGTCCGTGTTTGCAATCCGTTCTGAAACTCAAGCCACAAATATCTTGGACCATGGTAGCATGCCAAATGAGGCTGGACCATCACATGTTCAATGTGACCCTGAGGTCACCCTTGCTGCTGACAACCATCCTGAGGCTGCTCATAATATTCCACGCCATCCTTGTCCTCAAGTTTTCACTTTTGCGACGATTGAACAGCAAGTTGATGCTGTACGATTGCACAAAGGCCAATGTTTGATGCAAGAAGTGAGCGGGCTATTTGTTACTGAACCTGACACGGATCGATCCGAGTATCAATATTGTGCTCTGGTAGGAAGTCAAGATTCCTCATATCAAATATCTTTTTCTGTTGGCAACTCTGGAATTATTCACAAATTTCGTTGTGGTTGCTTGGACAGCAAGGCCCGTAATGTGTTGTGCAAACATATTCTCAGTGTCGCACTTCTCGTCGTAGGAACTCCATTTACCACTCGGGAATCGGTGGCACTCCCAGTTGAGCCTACCTCGTCGCGTATCCCTGGTCAAAAGCGCCCTCACGGTGATGTCGCTGGTTCGGTGAAATTACAAAAAAAGCCTACATTCACTGGGTTCAAGGTTTCTTTTCCGCTTGGTTCACCAGCTGAGCAGTTCATCTCTTTGGAGGAAGCAGATTCGCTGTTGCACTTT
>LGRX02032247.1:0-10411 GCA_001247695.2 Cymbomonas tetramitiformis | reverse complement strand
TAATGATTGCATAAAATCTCTATGTTGCAACAAGCCACCGTCCGATGGGTTTTCAATATACCAATAGTTGGGTTGGAGATATTCTATAATGGTCAATGTTCGTTTTACCATCGCATCAGCCAAATTTAGATTTCGGACACCTTTTCTATGTGCTTTTGAATAACTTGTGCACGGTGGGCTTGCCCATATTATATCAAAATGTTTTGGTTTGTAGATTGTGTAATCCCAATCTAGGATGTTAGTTGTAATCGTAGCGTTAAATTTTTTAAGAATGTCAAGAGACACAACTTCACAATCGGAATATTTTGTACATAACGCATTTGATACCGAGCACGTGCCACAAAATAACTCTAAAAGTTTCATACATTATAAGAAAACACATTTTCTTACGTTTTTTTAACTTAAAGAAAATAGTCGTAGATAGTATAAGATGAGCACACCGGAAAAAAGAATGTCGGAAAAAGAATACCGTTTGAAAAACGACTATCCGGAACCATATTTAACAAGAGAAATCCGAGAAAAATTATATGCAATCGACGAAAAAAAACGAGCTCAAATGCGACAATATTATAATAAAACCAAGACTCAACAAAATATGGAAAAAATCATATTAAGAGCTAAAAATAATCCTAATTATTGCCCACAAGAAGATACTCTAGAAAAGTATGATTGGTCACGAGAACAAAAAGCCTTTTTATCGAGGTGTGCGGAGGAACGAAAACTAAAATTTGCCGTACCAAAACCACGACCAATACGAGCTCAAACGACAACTCAAACATCTAATACGACAACTACACAAACCGCCTCCACTACTACACCTTCCAACACATTACCACCGTCGGGTCAAAAAGATGTACTATCAAGAGATGAAATTTTCGAAATTTTAGATTCGGATGAGGGCATTGCCGAAGCTACCAAAAAGCAATGGAAAAATGTTGTCAACAATTTTGTCAAGGTTTTTAGTTTACAAGCAACCAAATGGACGGAGTTGTATACAAAATATACTAATGAAGAAATACTTGAAATGTTAAATACGGCATATAAAAATGAAACGACCAGAATTAAACAAGTTCAATTAACTCCCAAGTTGTATAATACCAAGAACGAGGATTTAATGAAAATTATTGGAATTGAACGTTACAAATTTTTTGATTTACAAGCTAAAATATTACAACGAAGCATACAAGGAAGCAAGATTAATAAAAAAATAAGTGATACCACCGATTATGTCGACGACTTTATTAATGTTTTCAAAAAAGAATTAGAATTAAGAAAGTCAAAACCGAGTTCAATGGACCATTTAATAGCTATGCTTTATAGCATCGGGATGTATTCAAAACAAGATTTGAGTAAAGAGTCCTTAAGCTTTACTCCACGAATAGATTATGACAATGTAAAACTGGTCAAAAGTGATAATCAAATGACCGATGAAAATGCAAACTACTACAATTTTAACAATGGACATATGCGAATTCACGATTTAAAAACGGGTAATAGTTTCAAAATTGATTACATTATAAATCCATTAGTGCAAAAGTATATCAATGATTCGATAAAGGATAAAAACAATCCACGAGAACATCTTCTAGAGACAAACGCAAAACCACCAAGACCATTTACATCATCGGCTTTGGGCAAAAAAATGACCTCAATTCTTGGAATCGGAAATCAAATCTTCCGAAAAATGACCGAAAACATTTATTCAAAAATATTCAAGGTAGATATCGTAAAATTATCGGAAGTCGCAGCCCACGAACCAAACACGGCTTATACTCAATATTTGAATAGTTTAGAATATACCGAAGATGAAAGAGAGGCGGCGCTCAAAAAAATTCAAGCTCAATTAGACAAAAATGCAGCTTAGACACTTTTTTTTGTAAAAAATCGCAACCTTTTTTTTTCAGAGGGCACTATAAAAAGTTCATACTGAGCTATGCGCCCGCAGGATTTGACCCCGCTCCCTCCACGACCGGAGACTAACGCTGAACCAAGTCGACCACAGTCTGATGTAGATATTAATAGCAAAAAATATTAATTTGTCACACGGACAAGTTTGACGGCGCGGGCATCTTGCTGATTAGGCAAAAATGAAAAAGCGCCTAATCATCATCGTGCTGATTAGGCAAAAATGAAAAAACGCCTAATCATCATCGTGCTGATTAGGCAAAAATGAAAAATGGTAAAGGTGATTAGGCATAAATTGAACGTTTATACCATGATTAGGCATAAATAACGGATGCTCATTGGAAATGTTCATCTAAAATTTGTCAATTGCTATGATTAGGCAGTATTTCGTGCTATTGGCTGGTTTCAGAAATGTTGTCCAATAATCGTAAATGATTTCAATCGCGCTGTCGATAATTCTGCCACATCCGCGATGTATCGACTGACGTCGACGAATATCGATTTTTGGGGTGCCCGGTAGATTTTTGGCGTGCCAGGTTGATTTTGCAATTTGAGTTCTGATTTTTGTGTGCCAGTTCTGATTTATTCGAGCGACCAGTCAAACGCGCACGCGATGAATTCAGTTCGATTATAAATTTATAACTTTATAAAAATATAAATTTATAAAAATATAAAGTTAAAAAAAGGATATGAGAGAATGTGAGAGAATGTGAGAGAATAACATAAATTAACATTTATTTATTTAAATAAAAGGTAATGAGTAGTAGGGTAATGGGTTGTTTTAAAAAGTATTTCAAAGGAAGAAAAGTATTTTTGTAGAATAAATTTTATGAAATAGAAAATGTTTTTAAAAATGCCCATTACTAGCTACCCGGTACCCTATTCGTTTATTAAATACGCATTTTTACCGAGATGTGACCGAGACGATGCTATTTCCGCGATTTAACCTGCTGAAATTTTGGGGGGTCAACGTAGGGGACCCCCCTCGTCGATTAAATCGGCAAATTTTGATATGAGGGAATATGAGGGAATATGAGAGATTAACATAAAATTACTTAACTTTATATATATATTTATTTATATAAAAAGTAAGGGGTAGTAGGGTAATGGGTTGTTTAGAAAAGTATTTCAAAGGAAGAAAAGTATTTTTGTAGAATAAATTTTATGATTTAAAAAATGTTTTTTCAAATGCCCATTACCCTACTACCCGGTACCCTATTTTATTAAATACGCATTTGAACTAAATTACGATTTCTGACGTAATTCTCACGTAATTTCTCGAACCTAAACCCTAAACCTAGAACCTAATCCCTAAACCTACTGAAATTTGGGGGGTCGACGAAGGGGACCCCCACCGGCGATGAAATCGGCAAATTTTAATTTTTGTGACCCCTAGACACCCCCCTCAGACCCCCGCAGACCCCCGATGACAGGGCTGTAATAATTTCAAATCGGATAGCCAAAGTTAGTCAATGATAGCCAATGATAGCCAATGATAGCCAAACTATAGAGTACAGTACATCTGAAGTACAAGTTTTATCGTATGTATGACAGGCGTGGGACTGTCATTCGATTGTGATTCTGATTGTCACACGACAGACTGAGACTCGAGACTGAAGACTCTCACGCTGCGCTGCACTACTTCAACTTGTATCGTATCTCTATGACGTGCAACCCCTATTAACAGTACTCGTGAAGGTATCGAGCAAACGGACTGATTAACTCTATGACGGTCCACCCCCCATGACGACAGGTAGGGTGCAGTTGGCGTGCTGTAGCGGCGTGTAGCTCGATGGCCAAGGCAAGATGCATGGTGGGGATGACGAAGGACATCAGGTGGGATGTGGGACTACCGCGCCTTGCCACATGGAGGCTCGGCACACCCCTAATTCTAGTGCAAAAGGTTGTTGATGTAGACCGTGGTAGGTGGGGGCATTGGAGGGGGTGTGGCCCGAGCATGGTTGCGCTGACGGAGCAGGGCGTAGCGAGCGAACCGCTTCGATTCGTGCGGCGCGCGAGGTGTCCCAACACACTAGAAGAGTGGCGAAATAATACTTTTGGGGTGGTTGGCGGGGGGGCAGGGTGGGGAGGTTCGAAATGCAGGCCGGCTCTCAGGGTTCGGGTCTTACGCGTACGTGGGTCGCAAGGCTGAAAAAAACCGGACCGTCATAGAGTTAATCAGTCCGAGGACGTCACAAACCAGATCGTGTCCGTGACGCCCGCGACATCGAGCAAATGACTGATCTCCAATTAATTCAGAAAACTGTCCGAACGAACGCTCGGTCTCAGATGCAGATTTTTTCAATTGTAATTGATGTATATGAAATATATATATTTGTCGTATAATTCACAAGCTTGACTGAGCTATCATCGGAAATTGGGAACCATTATGCAAGGGCTGAATCATTTTTTTCCGACTAGGTCTTTTTTGAGCGTTGTTCCCTGGCTTTTTTTGGCGAGTATGCCTGTCCTTATGTACGGTAAAAAGCGCGGCTATATGCTTAGCCTGCTTTGGATACCTTTCTTATTCGGGTTCGCCACTCTGCACTCTGCATGCGGCGCTTTAAATGAGACAGATGAAAGCAGTATAACTATTCTTGAACTCCCGGTCTTAGTGAATTCGACTAATGAGAGTGCTATCGCATCCGAGCCTTTGTTTAAGCTACCCACTCGCAGTACGGGTGGCGAGTTTGATGTTTTTGACGACTTCCCTCCAGCTCCCCCTGGCAAGTTTCCTCCGCAATACGTTCTATACTCGTGGGTTGTTTCGAAGCAAAGACAAATTCTTCTGGAAAATCTTTTTGATAGGAAGGGGAAGAATGTCCCAGTGACCGATGTTAATTCCCCTGGATACGATCCTGAATATTGGCTGCGCGAGATACTCGAGATAACCCGCATTGAGCACGATGAATACCACCTATCTCGGACAAACGGTTTGAGTACAAGCTTCGGAGATGACAACGTTGGAAAGATTGTGTTGGACTCACCGGCAGCTAGATTGCCCGGAGGAGGTTTTGTATCTTGGTTGCGCGCAACCGGATCATCAGTCCTTGGTAGCGTTGGTAGTTCTGAAACAGAGCAAACAGAGCAACCCTCACGACATGTTGAGGTGCGTTTTGCGAGCAGCCCCTTGAATATTTTTTCACCTTTTATACCTTGGAAGGCTTTGTCCTAGGTTTTATTGTTCAAGTCCTATACGTGAGATTCGATATCTATCCACAGCCTTTCAGCAAATGCCTTCGCACTTTTGCAGGCTGAAACGAGTCGCGAGGGAACCCTGCATCCCAACGACAATTTTAACGACAACGTTGCTATGATCGAGACTGACACAACTCGCACACCCGAGGTAAATATTTGGCCAGCTACGAATGGAGATTCCAGTTTGCTTTAGCTTGTATTTGTTTGCATGAAACTCAAACGTTTCATATGCAAGCCTCTCTTGGCTTTCAGCTTTTAAAATTGTGTTATTCTACAGATCAACCTGTAGAATAAAAGGTTAAAACTTTGTCTGTAGGGGGGGTTGTTCTGGAAATACAGTCTATGGCAACGGAACTCACAGATGCCGCATTTGTACCTAGTATTCCAGAAACCTTGAGGCCCCTGCCATCTACATCACTACCTCATGTCAACCCACAAAGCTTGTCACCGATCGATGTTAAAGCTCTGAAAGCTACTATGGCAGCGGCAATTTTACCAGACAACAACCCAGTGGATCGTGTGGCCTTATTAAACTCACCTAACACGAAATTTTCATCTTCAACGCATGGTGCTTGTCCGCAAGCTGCCAGGGTTGGTGCGGTTCAATCAGAGGCTCAGACTGTACCTACCTTCACCAGACAGTCTTAGCCTGCACGACGACCCGGGTATCCTATCACAGTCTATCCCCCAATCAGGGCCAATGCTTGAAGTGAACCCACGAAGCCCACAACGGTCCGTGTTTGCAATCCGTTCTGAAACTCAAGCCACAAATATCTTGGACCATGGTAGCATGCCAAATGAGGCTGGACCATCACATGTTCAATGTGACCCTGAGGTCACCCTTGCTGCTGACAACCATCCTGAGGCTGCTCATAATATTCCACGCCATCCTTGTCCTCAAGTTTTCACTTTTGCGACGATTGAACAGCAAGTTGATGCTGTACGATTGCACAAAGGCCAATGTTTGATGCAAGAAGTGAGCGGGCTATTTGTTACTGAACCTGACACGGATCGATCCGAGTATCAATATTGTGCTCTGGTAGGAAGTCAAGATTCCTCATATCAAATATCTTTTTCTGTTGGCAACTCTGGAATTATTCACAAATTTCGTTGTGGTTGCTTGGACAGCAAGGCCCGTAATGTGTTGTGCAAACATATTCTCAGTGTCGCACTTCTCGTCGTAGGAACTCCATTTACCACTCGGGAATCGGTGGCACTCCCAGTTGAGCCTACCTCGTCGCGTATCCCTGGTCAAAAGCGCCCTCACGGTGATGTCGCTGGTTCGGTGAAATTACAAAAAAAGCCTACATTCACTGGGTTCAAGGTTTCTTTTCCGCTTGGTTCACCAGCTGAGCAGTTCATCTCTTTGGAGGAAGCAGATTCGCTGTTGCACTTTAGTGCGGTGTCTGCGTCATTCAACAAAGATGCGACTCTACTTGTCGGGGGTACCCATGCTAAAGCGGGGGCCAAGAATATGATTGCCTATAAATTAGAGGCTATTGCACAAGTGTGTAAGACAAATAATCCTGCTACATTTGGGAAAATGGTTGTGAAACTGGATTATAAATACATCGCTAAGCGGGACTCGGCTCGAAAGTGCAGAAAATATGATGCCTGGTATGCATACCTTGGATGTATGCGGTGTGATTGTCCTGCTCGTATTGTCATGAGTGGTCCCACTGTACACCCTCCACAACCAGGTCAACAATACCGGGTGCAATTCACACCTGAAACCCCGTGTATACACTTTGAGGACGACTCTGCTCCCATGGGATGGCTTAAAGGCAAATCTAGATATGATGCCAAGAAGCAGATGGCTTCTACCAAGCCACTAAGATATCACAAAGCTCAAGTTCTTGGCATGTCTGAAGCTGACCAAGCTGGTGGGGACAGATCAAATATCGGAGGTTCTACGATTGTATTGAGAAAGGCACGCTCTGAGGGGACGCTGGAGGGACGTGGTCATTCCACAAATATCGATATGAGCTTGATTTCATTGCAGCAGCAGTGGAAGGAGGCGCATATTTCAGACTCCCAACTACAAGGGAAACGCATTCCCCATGCGGGCTTTTTGCATAATCTTCATGTTGGCAATGAGCGAGGAATGGACTTGTGGACCATCGAGAGCATAGTCATCTATCGAGAGCGCGCAATCGCTCTAGCAGGTATGCAACTATGCATACGCTCCGAGGCCTCTATCATGAGAGCCCCAAGCACGTTGCCAGCACCCCCGCCTCGGCTGCAATGTGTGACAGCAAGCTTGCTGCCAGCACCTCGGCCTCGCCTGCAATGCGTGACAGCAAGCTTGCTGCCAGCACCCCCGCCTCGGCTGCAATGCGTGACAGCAAGCTTGCTGCCAGCACCTCCGCCTCGGCTGCAATGCGTGACAGCAAGCGCGCTGCCAGCTAGAGACCTAAGACACTAGAGTGAATTATTATGCAGCCCTTGCTACAATTCCTGAGTACTTGTCGCTGTTATATATTGTGACCAATGTACTCTTCCATCACTAATTTAAGTTAACTTTCAATTCATTTTTACAGGAATTTTTGCGGATTTCACCGGAGACGTTGTAAAACGGGCGATAGATGATATACACAAGCCTTTGAATGGGATGGTCAGTGTTACCACCCCTGATGACTCCTGCAGCTTGCGGTTGACTATGATCGGTGGGGCATTGCACTGTCCCAAACCAGGCAGATCAAGGAGCTCATGTCCAAGTTCAAGCTTCCGGCCAAAACCTTTCACAATCCGATGGATGTGAACCTCTTTATCCAGAAGCCGGAGCACCCTGATCTCACCCTTGTCACCCCGTATCTCTCACTGCTTGGGTCCCTAGAACAAATTTCCAAATTAGAAATTTTAAAGAATCAATATCATATGCTTTGTGTAAAACATAGTATTCAAATAATGAAGCAATATTACGAAGAAATAAATGGAGATGTGTATTAATTTGATATAATCTAACGACCTCTCCAAAGAATGTATTATGAATCTGTTGATGACAGGCATTAGAAGCCAAGTGAGGAAATTTATGTATGTCGAACGAAAAAGCAGTTCGTTTATCATATAAAGTAATAAAAGTCTCGAAAGAATGTACATGTACAAAAATGTAAAGATCAAGAAAATGTGCATGTGTAAGAATACCATCCTGATGTGGCATTTTATTAATAACAATGGAAATACCTGAAGAAGGTGGATATACTAAATAAAATAAATCTACAAATTCAGGATTATTCACAACGCAAAAATCATCCATATATCTGTAAATATTATGTTGAAATGAGGAGGTCTGATTATTCTCTACAAATTCTTTTTCTAAATGATGTAAAGCAAGATTTGCAAGATGAGGTGATGATGGTCCTCCCATAGGTATGCCACATGTCTGTCTAAATAAAGAATCACCGACTGAAAAGTAAGCATCATTCAAGATATGTGACAGTAATTCATCAATCATATCTAAAGAATAAAACGACAGAGGGTGAAGACCATTTTGTAATGACCAAGAAGCAATATCATCCTGAGAACTATGTCCATTTATTGATACAAAAACTCGATCCGTTCTTGAAATATGGTACATAGCAAAACGAACCTCTTCATGCACAGCGTGAAATACTAAGTTTTGATCAAGATTGTGGTACATAGAATCAACATCGCTACTGAAAATATGTACAATCTCTTTCGGGCGGGAAAGAATAAATTCTAAGGAATTCTCAACAAGCCAGAATTTCCTGATTCCAGTATGTTTAAATTCAAATGAATGGAATTTATTCAAAGTATCTAAAACAAGTCGAAGAATTGCGGACAATACGCGTTGAGAACACGTAGTAATACAATCAAGTGCAGCGACAATAGGGCGCGCTTTAATGGGATCTTTATGCATCTTAGGAACAACGTAAAAATATGGAAGTCGTTGTTGAACATTCAAATTGTGTTGTGGATGAATCAAAGTTTTAATGCGCAAAGTCAACGAACTAAGCAACCCCTGAATATCTTCGTGTACGCGAATATAATGAGATTCGTCTAAAACAAATTTGAAAACGTGATGAAGAATATCCATCTATTGCAGACAATCGCAATGTTACTTGTCGCTTTGTCAATGCGAACAAACGAAAAATGTTGATGTAATGAAGAAAGGTCATATGCCTTAACAAATCAAAATTGAGTATAGGATTTTCGATGCTTCGTTTTCGAAGCACATACCGGAAGAGGGGTTAATTTAGAAATTATGCTAAAGCCACACAGCCCGCAACACATAACAATATTCATTCATCCATACACACACACACACACACACACACGCACACACACACACACACACATATATTTATATGGCTTTCTGCCACGCCCTTTGTCCTTGTCCTTTTTGACTGGGCCTCCTGATGACTGTTCCTTCTGCCCCTGATAGTGAAGGGTCTCTGACTGCTTCGAATGAACAACATAATTCAAGTCGAGCAGTATCTGTGTGGTTTGTTGCCACGACAGATTATTCCTTTCTTGCTCTGTTAGGAATCTTAACTGGATCTGTCTGCGGAGATCAGGGTCCTTGTTGCTGACAAATCTGTCCTTTATTAACACATCGTTCAGATCAACTGCTGCTAAAGCAGCCAGTGACGTAAACGTGCGCAAATAGTCTGAGAAAGTCTGGCTCCCTTGAGTCAGTGCCATCAGGTGTTTCTTGGCCACTGATCTTTTACGGGGGTTGCCAAATTGACTGAGGAAAATCCTTCTGACCATCTCATATGTGGCATCCGGTTGCTGTGCCACGACCTGGAAATAGTGTCGGTCATTGGTTTGGATGAGAGTCAGGAATACTGTGATCAGGTCCTTGTCTGGAACTCCTGGATAAGTGAACTGAAAATACCGGTCCACTGTGTCCAACCAAACTTCTGCGTCCTGTCCTGCTTTAAATTCCTTAGGTGGTGTCATCTTCACCTTTGGAACCAAAGTGGGTGGAGCTGGTGCTGGAACAGAATCATCGTCAGGATCTGTAAAGACTATTGGAGCATTGTCTTCTGTATACTCATCTTCTGGTTCCTTCGGTTCATTCTGAGGATCCCTATATCTGCTCATATCGGGCCTCATACGACTGATATTGTCGAAGTATCCTATCTGGTCGAATCTGGTCTGAGTATTGTCATAACCAGCGATCCACTTGGGAACCTTGAACTGACTGTATGAATCATAGGAGCCTAAGATGTCAAAGAACCATGTTGCTGGATCTGGATTGATGGCTGGGATTTCTGGTTCTTCCTCTTCGAATACCACCATCTAAGAAACAAAACACAACACAAAAGATGCCTTCAGCTAA
>LGRX02032246.1:0-21296 GCA_001247695.2 Cymbomonas tetramitiformis | reverse complement strand
GATGTTTTCTGTGGGATTATCCATCTGCTGAAACTGTAGTGTCAGTCTGGATAAGACTTCCTCTGAAATACTCTCAATCTGGCCACTTGCTTCAGTGGCATTTTCTGGCTGATCTACCCTCGGGGTGCTCTCATCACCGGTACTTGTGCAGTACCCTGAGAGTTTCCCTGAGCTGGAGCTGCTGGAACTGGAGCTGCTGGATCTGAAGTTGCAACTGCTGCATTGATACTTTGCCGATTTTTTAGTTCCTTGACCAGGGTGTTGATTGTGTTAATGAGTTTGTTAGACCCATCTTTAGCACCCTGATTCTTCTGTGGCTGTCTCTGATTCTGAAAGGGATTCTGTGCCGGTGGCTTGCCTTTGATCTGCTTTCCATCATTGGTAGTGGTGGCCCAACAATCCTTCTCGATGTGACCTGGTCGATCACAACGATGGCAAGTCTTATTCTGATTCTGTTTCTGTGATTGTCCTTTTCCTTTTCCTTTTCCCTTGCCTTTGCCACTTTTTCTTTTATTCCTATTCTGATTGGACTTCTGACAGTCATTCTGTTTCCAATTCTGATTTTTGGATCTGTCGTATGGCTTATTGCCACGTCCTCTGTCCTTATCCTTTTTGGCTGGCCCTCCAGATGACTGTTCCTTCTGCCCTCGATAATGAAGAGTCTCTGATTGCTTCGAATGAACGACATAGTTCAAGTCGAGCAATATCTGTGTGGTTAGTGACCACGACATATTATTCCTTTCTGTCTCTGTCAGGAATCGTAAATGAAACTGTCTGCGAAGTTCCGGATCTACGCTGTTGACGAATCTGTCCTTTATCAACACATCTTCCAGTTCAACTGCTGCCTGTGCAGCCAGTGAAGTGAATGTGCGTAGATAATCTGAAAAAGTCTGGTTTTCCTGTTTCAGTGACATTAGGTGTTTTTTAGCCACCGATCTTTTATGGGGGTTACCAAACTGTCTGAGGAAAATCTCTCTGATTCCTGCAAATGTGGCATCTAGTTGATTTGCCACGACCTGGAAATAGTGTCGATCATTATTCTGTATGAGGGTCAGGAAAACTGTGATCAGGTCTTTATCTGGAACTCCTGGATACGTGAATTGGAAGTATCTATCCACGGTTTCCAACCAAACCTCTGCGTCCATTCCTGATTTGTACTGGTTTGGTGGTGCCATTTTCACTTTGGGAACCAAACTGGATGGAACTGGTGCTGGTGCTGTATCTGGATCTGTGAAAATCATTGGAGGATTGTCTGCAGTATATTCTTCATCTGGTTCCTGAGGCTCGTTTTCAGGATCTCGATATCTGCTCATATCAGGCTTCATTCGGCTGATATTGTCGAAAAACCCTATCTTGTCGAATCTGGTCTGGGCATTATCATAACCAGCGTGCCATTTCGGGATCTTGAAACGACTGTATGCATCATATGAGCCTAAGATGTCAAAGAACCATGTAGACGGATCTGCATTGATGGGTGGAATATCTGGATCTTCTGCTTCTGCCATCTAATAAAGACAAAACACAACACCAAAATCTCTTCAGCTAACTGAGTGTGTGAAGATATATATATACCTATGTTATATATGGTATATCTGTATATTATGATGAGGTTATGCATGTACATATATCCACCTTCTTCCCCCCTCAAGGAAGTGTGTGATACAGTGGCAGTTGTCAATTGCCAATACCTCATTCAGCATGCATTCCTTATAGGAATCAGCTGTTACAGTTTTAGGGTTGCAGCCCTTCAGTTCTTGGGTTGTAGCCCTGCAGTTTTTGGGTTGTTGCCCTACAGTTTTAGGGTTGTTGCCCATAGTATTATCATGTCTATGATGATTTAGCATGATATAATAATGCCAAAAAACGAAGTTCTTCGAAATAAAACTGGCATTTTGGGCATATATAGTTACAGTGGCCCTGTTACTCAATACAGTGTTTAGGGTGTTACTTGATATCAGTAACCCTAATACAGGTAAAAAATAAGCAGTATAACGTTTTTGCAAAGATTTTTAAGCAAAACTGCATTTAATACCCACATAAACGTAAAGTGTTTTTTAGGAGGTACGTTACACCCCTGTTACACACATTTAATTTTAGGGTTGTTACAGGGCGTTACACATGCTGCATAAATCAGTGATTGATATTTGATATATAAACATTCATTTTATCAAAAAAAATCAATCCGAAATTTTCAAAATGTGTTTTACGTACAGCATTTTGAGCGATTTATTGCCATAGCAATAGCGTTACCCATATATATTCAACACCTAATATTTTAGGGTGTCACACTGATATGACATGTGTCATTATGATTTTCTGATACCTTAATAGGTATAAAATCATAATCTTACATAAAATGGGCACACATTTTTCATTTTGAAATTAAACGTGGAGCTTTTTCACCCATTTTATAGCTTTTTTCAGCTGTCTGAAATATTGCTGTGGTGACATATTTCAGTGTAAATGTGAAATGTAAGTACAGAATCATTACAAGGAACTTCACTTTTGCATATGACATTTTTTCATAGCAAATAAGTGAGTTGTGCTGTATATCAACATTTATAGTTGACAACATTCTGGGTTTTACTGATTTAAACGCCCATGCACAGCAAATGTACTTTTCTGGTTTATGTATATATTAATCAACTTAAGTGGAAACACCCACTTTAGTGATATTTCTCAACCTATGATTTGTTTGAGCATAGGTCTGTGCTCTTAAGATTTATCAAAGTGATATATCTCATTTGGAACAAATCTGGACTTTGCTGGATACAATCACAGCAACTTCACACAACATATTTATGTGTGAGTGAATGTCCTTTATACTATTGTCAGAAATCATATGAAAACTGATCTGTATGTTACATGCAAATTGAGCTGATCAATTTTGAATCAACTATCATAATGCAATGTACTTGTTGTAGTTGCTCCAGCTGATATGTGAGACGAATGGACAATGCTCAGCAGTGACCAACTGCTTATTTGAGCATTGTATAATGCCTTCGGGTCTGGAGATATTCTCCATCCAGCCCTTCAGCATGGTTTCTTATCCTGTTCCCTTATGTATCGCCATCACTGACATCCAGCTCGCACATGTGTTAGCTGGATGGTACTATGTATTATGAGTTAATATGATATTTGACCACTACACTTTCGAGTCAGTGTGTTGTCAACTTACATAGTAGTGTCAGTGACTTGATTATTACACTTGTGAATCAGTGCAATGTCATTATACTTTATGATATTAATACATAAGTTGCAGTGACTTGTGTATGCAATGACTTGTGTACGGTACTTTCTGATTGAGTACACTGTGTATGTGTGTGTGTGTGTGTGTGTGATTTATGCTACTACACACACTTGTATATAGGTAATTGCTGATTTATTGCACTATACCAAGTTGATTATTCACATTGGATGATCTGCATACCACTCACAGAGTATATCTAACATGATGTATATCAGCTCGGTTAGTAATTGTAATCTTGCATATCTCATCTGCAGTGATGAGTTGCTTGGGTATATTTTACACATGGTTCCGGTGAGCATTCCTTTCAGTGATCCACAATAGAACAGTATATCCATCCCAAATCCTGCGTCAGGATATACTGAGCTAATTATTGTGTTGAGACCACTGAAGAGGCACCTTACACCATATGGGTTCAAATATAGTTTACATGCACAGCAGGTATGCTTATGTGCAATGTCTGATGCATTGTTATATGAGAACATATATACCAGCTGCTATCGTGGTCAAGCTGGTTTATGCATGACAGCTGCCATTGTGATCAAGCTGAATGCATAAATGTATGAACATGTCAATGTATACAAAGTGAAGTCAAACTGCATGATATCACTGCACAGTATAGTAATGAATGGTGCATGCACTTGGTATATACTGAATGATTAGTATATACTGCAAGTGTGTGTGTGTAGTGCTGCAAGTATTATAATTACTGCACACTCATATGATTTTGCTGCACACTATGATATTTGCTGTAGACACGTATATGATTGCATAGCATCCACTTCATCTGTTGTCATACTGAGTGTGTGTGTGTGTGTAGCTACTTACACAGCATATAGTATACACTCACGATTGCAAGCTTGTATGTGAATTTGATAGTGAATGAGCATCATCGTTTATGTGCGATAATCACAGATATTGTAACATGCTGCATTTATGTATACCATCATCGCGCGTCATCTGTTATGATGCGTCTAGCAGGTGTATACATATACTGTCAAGCAAAATAATCATGCGCACGTCAACAAGTGATTTTTGCGACCATTTGAAATAATGATTTTTCGATGACGAGATCAGTATGCGCATCAAAAACTGCAAACTGCGATCTATTGCGACTTTGATGAATCGCTGATGTGCGCGCTGTGAATAGTGATGGTATCTCGTCGCAGAGATGTACGGCATGTGATACGAATGCCATTTTGTATACGAAGCATACACTGATGACGAATTGTGCATCTGCGCGTCAGTTTGTCGAATCTCGAACAATTTTGCGAATGATGTCAGCGCATATGTGCGATCGGCATGCTGTATGCACACCTTCTCGCGCTGTTATCTTTGACGGCGTGTATGTGAACAAATGCGATTGCGACGATGTCTCCTCGCGCACTGATTTCGCTGTTTATTCCGCAGCGGTAGATATTATGCGAAATGTGTTGATATATGTGCGACTGCGACGCCTGTTTGAAATATGCGATCCGCAACCTGCGCACACAAAATTCGATATCTCTACTCACTGCACTCACACTTTATGCGTCCTCAGTTCGTCGCCTTGACGAGTCGGAGAATACCACTCTTAAGGGTTCGCTTGGAAGCGATATGATATATGATATATAGCGAGGCTATTATGGAACGTTAATAGCTCACGCAGAGTCTGTGTGGATATGAGTGCAGTGCTTCTTCAGAAGTGACTGCTGTAGCTCAACGCTACCTCATTTTACGCAATGCCCCGCATCTCATAGATGCCACCACAATTGGGTTGTGAACCCAAGGCATTGGTTGAACAATCAGTATCGGCTGAACGAATAAGCCATATGATACTCGCATGCTTGTTCAGAACATGCTAGAAGCGAAGATGAGTTTTCTCCGAACACTTTCGGTTCTTCAAGACTTCATCTTGCTTTGTCATCTCGATGCCACAACCTGGCCTCTCGATGACAGGTGTCACTCAAGGTGAGTGAATGACAAATGGTATGACTGTACATGTCATAGTCGACCGTACTGACGACTGTCTGTCATTATAATATATGACATGGCACGACATGACATGACATGACATGACATGACATGATATGACATGTCTGACAGGTATGACATGTCTGACAGGTATGACATGTATGACACATATGTCATCGGTCATAACCCTGACAGGCGGTTACTCTCGATATGTCGGGGAAATCACACTGTTTCCATAAAAAAGGGGCCCAAAAAAGTTAAGCGCCGTGACACTTGAGACAGTTCTGGTAGTATCGTGTATGTCGATGTCACTTTTTTCAGGAAAACCTTGTTGTGAGGCGCGGACCGGGGTGGACTCCCATACCGAAGCATCGCGGTGAAAGTCAGTGGAGGTAGCAGCCAGCGAGACGAACGTGGGCTTGCTGATGAGCGCGGACATGCGCACCGCCGGATCGGGATCCGGACCCGGCGTCCGAGAACCCCCCTGAGGAGTAGGGGCCGCAGAGCCGGGAAGAGCAGAACGAGCAGGTGATCCAGATGCCGCCGCGGCACGCGCGGAGCGGAGGGACTCCACAACTGGTCGAGGGCTCCGCCGGCTAGACGCCATCGCTGGAAGCACGCAGTTCGGAATGGTAAAAAATGCGTAAAAGTAGTAGGGCACTTGCGTAGCCCAACCCTCGGATGGTTTGCTGAGAAAAATTTGTCGCGGCCGCGATCGCTAACGGTGGCCGAAGACGTGATGTGGTGGCTGTCGGTGAGGACGAAACAACTGCCTATACGGCGTTGATGTGCAAGGAGGGCTCGACGCGCTCCAAGGACCAAAAGTAACCAGAACGAACACCCACAAGTGGTGGCCGATAACCTGACAAGAAACAATATATAAAAAATATATAAGGATATATATATGTCGGGTGCTAAGGAGCAGAACAGGTACGCAGGGGCGGATGTTCTCGGATACTAAGATGGTATAACATACTTAGGTGAGTGTTTTATGGCACACGGCTAACTGTGACAACGGCCACTGGTGACATCTCGGGCCAAGGGGTGACAGACAGGAGACCCACTGTGCCTCCCCCTTACAGTGGGGGGGGCAAGATTGGGTTCCCCGTGATGTTTCACGTGAGCACTATGTTTTTCTCAAATATTAACATTTTACTTTGTTTCTAGTCTCAACGTTTCTAATTGCTACCTTTCCTTGTTTGCATATTTTCATAGTGCATATTTGCATATTTTCAGAGTGCACAATATTCTTCCAAGGTGGGAGGATCACAATCGAAATACCGGCTGGACGTGGATCCATAAAGGCACGTGTGCATGTTTGTCACCAGCCGCTCCTGCCGTATATTGTGTGCTCACTGGTGATAACAGGATCTTGAGGTTCTTCTTGAAGTCCAGGTATGACCGAACCGGACATTGTTGACGACGGTCTTCCGCAGAGTCAGCACAATCTGGTCTCCATGTCCGCGGTCCGCCCCGCCACGACTGCGGTCTGCACCTCCACGTCCGCGTTCTGCCGTGAGGCTCGGGCAGACCGTCACAGTGCGGTTCGTAAGTTATTAAGTATGGAAATATAGGTTATCGCTTGCCCGCCCCAACTTTGCTGCGCTATTGCAGGCACACCCCCTTGTCATTTAATCACATACATGAAGTGCGATTTTTAAAATAAATCTACCAAAGAAATAGATCTGCCGTTTTGCGCACAGTTTGTTTCGGATGTTGTGCGTTGGGTGACTTGAAGATATTGGGGAAAAAATCGGAGATGAAATCGAAGATTCCCCCTCTTTTGAAAAATCGGGAAAAAATTCAGTGCTGTTAACAGTGCAAAAATTGACGCCCAAATCGTAGGCTGTACACGACAACGTATGCTGTATTCAATTGGAGCCTGAGTGTATTGTAAATAAAAGTTTTGGAATAATTTTGCATATATAAACTAGGTCCTCATTCTTGCCAAATCCCAGAAATGCTTGCAAGGATGGATGAAATTCAGTGCTGTTAACAGTGCAAAAATTGACGCCCAAATCGTAGGCTGTACACGACAACGTATGCTGTATTCAATTGAAGCCCGAGTGTATTGTAAATAAAAGTTTTGGAATAATTTTGCATATATAAACTAGGTCCTCATTCTTGCCAAATCCCAGAAATGCTTGCAAGGATGGATGAAATTCAGTGCTTTTAACAGTGCAAAAATTGACGCCCAAATCGTAGGCTGTACACGAAAGCGTATGTTGTATCCATATTATATAAATTGAAGCCCGAGTGTATTGTAAATAAAAGTTTTGGAATAATTTTGCATATATAAACTAGGTCCTCATTCTTGCCAAATCCCAGAAATGCTTGCAAGGACGGATGAAATTCAGTGCTTTTAACAGTGCAAAAATTGACGCCCAAATCGTAGGCTGTACACGACAGCGTATGCTGTATCCATATTATATAAATTGAAGCCCGAGTGTATTGTAAATAAAAGTTTTGGAATAATTTTGCATATATAAACTAGGTCCTCATTCTTGCCAAATCCCAGAAATGCTTGCAAGGACGGATGGAATTCAGTGCTTTTAACAGTGCAAAAATTGACGCCCAAATCGTAGGCTGTACACGACAGCGTATGCTGTATCCATATTATATAAATTGAAGCCCGAGTGTATTGTAAATAACGGCATACACGACACAGTGTATGCTGTATGCATATTATATCAATTGAAGCTCGAGTGTATTGTATATAAATATAGGGGGAGGGGGGTGAAGGGGGAGCGGGGGAGGGGGGAGCTGGGGAGGAGGAGGGGTGGTGGGGGGGAGGGAGGGGGGGGAGGGAGGGAAGGGGGGGAGGGGGAGGGGGTGGAGGGAGGGTGGGGGAGGGGGAGGGTGGGAGGGGGAGGGGGAGGGTGGGGGAGGGTGGGGGGAGGGGGAGGGGGAGGTGGGGAGGTGGGGGAGGGGGGAGGGGAGGGGGGGAGGGGAGGGAGGGGGTGGGAGGGGAGGGAGGGGGTGGGAGGGGAGGGAGGGGGGAGGTGGGGGGGGAGGGGGAGGTGGGGGGAGGGGGGGGTTGGGGGGGGAGGTGGGGGGGGAGGGGGGGTGGGGGGGTATTCAAAGTTTTAGTTTATACGTTCGTTCCCGAAGATTGGGGATTATTTTTTCCCCACCTGTACGTTTACGTACCCCCTATATAATTATATATTTCAGAAATATTTGTGTCAAGTCTCGCGTGCTAGAACGCATTAAATTGACAAGGGGGTGTGCCTGCAGTAGCGCAGCAAAGTTGGGGCGGGCAAGCGATAACCTATATTTCCATACTTAATAACTTACGAACCGCACTGTGACGGTCTGTCCGAGCCTCAGGGCAGAACGCGGACGTGGAGGTGCAGACCGCAGTCATGGCGGGGCGGACCGCGGACGTGGAGGCCAGATTGTGCTGACTCTGCGGAAGACCTTCGTCAATAATGTCCGGTTCTGTCATACGCTTGATACTGCAGCACTTTCCCAAAAGCCCTAAGTTACGTGAGGTAATAATATCTCCTGTTCACTTGTGTCCCCTCGGGAGACACCCGCACCCTGCACGTGTCGGTGATCCAAGACCAGCGCCAGCAAACGCGTGCAGACGAGAGAGAGAGTCGCGCATCGGTATCGACACTTCGGCAGGCGATAGACGAGAGCCACGAGACCGAGAGCGAGAGTCCAGACGAGAGAGGAACCTAAAGAGAGAGAGAGGGCATATTCCTGACCATACCTCAGGTACCAACCCAAAGTAACAAGAAGATTCAGGTCAGGGAGGTTGACGTCCGTGGAAGGTAAGGCATTCTGTTGAGGCAAGCGATGGACCGTGGCACGCTGCTAGACAACGACCTGTTCGAGTACCGCACGTGTGGCTGCGCCATAGGGATCACGCGCGAGCTCCGCAACACAAGAGGCGATAGCGAAGGAACCCGGCTGCTTGCAATTGCCATAAAGCGAGCTGCGGAAGCGCGTTGCCATGACGCACGCGTCGCAGTCGTACTCTCCGATGCCTCAGGCAAGCCCACCTACAGTACTGCTGACACCGCGGACGACATGGATGTCGTGCTCTTCTACACGCTTGATCCACTCGACATCGACACTAAGCAGACTACGTTTGTTCGCTGCGGTGAAAACGTGACTACGGCACTTGGAGCCCTGTACAAGCTTGACGTTGCAGGCAAGCACGACCGTTGCAGTTAATCTGCCGAGCTCAGCTGAAAGAGCGACTGGGCGTTTACACTGAAGCGTGGCTAAGGGCTATGGGCGCTAATAATGTTTCAGGACCTTCTGAAGTTGAAGCGATTAGCACAGCTGATGAGCATCCAAGTGAAGCAGTCAGCGGACTTCCTTTCGGAAATAACGGATCTGCGACGATCAGCCAGTTGCTTCTTGAAACTTCTGATTTGAATGAAGTGAACGCGTTACTCTGCAACCTCGTAGGCTTTCAAATCGACTGCGAGTGCAGTACAGGTGCCCTTCCAGTCGAGCACGCGTTTTCCTGGCAATCATTTATTGACGATCAGAAGGGAGATAAGGGCGTTGTGAGTACGAGAGGGAATTGGTATAAGACGATGGAGTATCACGTGTTGCACACCGGTGGTTTTGTTAGATTATGTACTCACCGCGGTCGGAGTTATTGGAACGCCCAAAACGAGTCTGGACACGTGACGCCAGATTGGAAACTGCACTTTAGTACACATCTTGATGACGTTGGTAAAGCCTGGGACATCTTAGCCGCTTTGTTCATGGAGATGAAAGCTGAAATCGGCTTGAAGGCCGTGTTACACAAGAAGGGGACCGAGCAAGGGGACCGTTGGAGCGAGGTTCAGCGTGGCCGGGAGCTCACTGTCTATATATTTGTGTTTAACGTCACCTACCGCGACTACTTGCAAGGGCTGTTCCCAGAAATGGACCATCAACTTTACCTAGGTCCAGAGATGGAAGTATACGGGCCACCGTTCTGGTATTCGTTCATTCTGGAGGCAGAGAGGCGGCTTGCTTCGGGTGGTGTGCGCAGCGAGGGAGTAGCCGATGGCGACCTTGGTCTTCCAGGGTGCACGTACGCATCGTTGAGAAATGAGGCTTTTGTGGATGGCATTTACCCGCCCAACAACCGTGGATGGAATGCAGTCAATCATCACAACCCATTCTTGGAGGTTATCTTTTTTCTTAGGATGCGCGAGGTTGCCCTGCTAAGATCAACTGCTCAAAGCTCACAAAGCTAAACTATATGCTTTTCATTTATCCAATCCGAATAGGCCTTCGCGGTTACACGATATGCGACATTAAGATGGAAACACTTACAACCTCAATTCACCCTTACCTAAGATTCATATACAGGTGTAATTTATGCATTGCCATGCTGTAGCTAACTTCCGTTCAAGCTAGGGAGAAATTCACCACCATCAAGGCACGGTCACAGTGTTGTGGTCACGATGTTCCATAAGGTGAACATGTGGTTTGTGTGGGTACAACCCACACCCCGAACATAGGTGTCTCTTTTTCTTTCAAAAGGGTTCAGCACCGCGGGAGTGGATATACCGCCGCACCACTTGCCGCAGCCCACACATCATGTTTTGCACCACCAGGTGCGGTGTGTGTCGTTGTGTGCCCTTGCAGGATGTGTGCCCTTGCAGGATGTGTGCCCTTGCAGGGCCCTTGCGGTGTGTGTCGTTGTGTGCCAACGGCAGGGGCGGGTGGGAATTATGCATGCGTGTACGAGTACCCCACACGTTCTCCGACCGTCTTCACCCATCACAACATGACGAAGTGCCCCATCAGTGGTCACTTAGGGTTTGAATTCTTATTTCTAATGGCGTACATATAGTGATATGGATTGCAATACCTAAATTGCATAATTTGGCGTCGCAGAAAACGATGGTGACGTCCGTTTTTGCAAATTCGAAAATATGTAAGGAGCTATCGAGATGTTTTTCTTCATATGTAAGGATATGATTGGATGAGAACTGGCACGGTGCCACATCACCACGAAATGCCAAAAACGCGGCCGATACGGGTTTGGGTTTTAAATTCCGATGTCAGAAGTCCATTTTGATATATAATGCAATGTTGCTAACCTATTTTGATGTTGACGAAAACGATGGTGAGGTCACAATTTATTGGATTTCGATATTTAGGGGTGTTACAACAGTCTGAAATCCCCCCGTAAGGCCCAAAATCAAAGGGTTTTTGTGTACATCGTAAATAATGAGCGAATAACCTTCAAGGCTGATGTTGGCATAATATTACCTCAGTTTAAATATCCTTTCACTAAGTGTGACGCGTAGCATTACTAGCAAGTAGCAACCATACCATGTGATGTAATCATGGCATGCTTTTGCCGAAATAATTAGGGTTCGTGAAACGACGGCCGCGATTACGGGGGTTTCGAATTCCGATGCAAGCATCGCATGTAGATGCATAATAACATTTTCCTAACGTAATTCGAGAAAGTCAATGTTAACCTCAAGTTTGCATGATTGTACGTATTTAGGAAGTCGCGTCACAACACAAATTGTCTGTGAGATATATAGTGTCAACTATATATTCGGGTTACAATCAGAATGCTATCACTTTCGGTAATAGTAGCAGTGTCGGATAAAACAGATAACTCGGCTTAAGCCGGAAACCCTAAACCTGTGACACCCGTACTATACGGAGTGCGAGTACAGCCTAAGGATAGTGATACACGGTGTGCCACATCCAGCATTGTCCATAAAGCCCATTCGCGTATACTATACAAGGTATATGCCCGTGGGGTATTTATTTTTCGAGAAGCGGCCGAATGGGATAGTCAATTTAACTTATTATATTCCGTTTCGAAGTGGTATGTACAATCGTGGTGCATTGTATTGCCTATCAAGTCATCTATCACCTTAGACAGGGTCATGGACTTGTCCTATTATCACGGGTCTGAGAGCGTCGTATCGAACGCTTACACGTGAACTAGCTAGCTTACTTATTTTCATAAGAAATATGTTTGGTTACACGGAAGAGTTAATAGTCACTTTTAATGCTTAATATATTAACACATATTACACATTTTTCTATTCGTGCTAGAAAAGCAGTCTCAGGCAGTGAGACGTGCGAGCAAGGGATGAACCGAAAGCCACGAGAATAACATTAGATGGAATATAAGGTTATTCTCGAGGAACTGTCACGTGTGACCCACCAAAGGTGACAGACCGGGATATCGATATCGAGGTCGATCTCGACTGTCGATACCGATATTCCAGCACACCACCTCACCTGAGGTGGGACACACAAGCTAGTGACAGTGACAAACACACCACCCTGACTAGTTAAGTGTTAAGGCGCCAAGCCTGAATAGTTATCTAGTCAGCAGCATGTCACAGTCCGGAGTGCTAACACACAAGATCACAAGTAAGCATATAGTGCATGCTAGTGACAACTAGGTAAACAAATGCTGAGTGGCTAAGTTTCAATTTTCAAAATCTGCCCGTCGAGTGGACGTCTAAACGGTAAAAAATCTGCTGATTCCCATAAATTCAGAGCACGCTCGTGTTCGGTCTTGCACTCAAATCTCCGATGTCATCAAGCAATACAGAGCACGCTCGTGTCTGGTCAACGGCTAAGATATCTGCTGGCGATTGGTACTAGTAGGATTCCCGAAATAAATGCTGTTACCAAAACTGCCCTCCTCTGGGGTCTTACAACGGTGCACATTGAATCACATATAATAATACTGTGCCGGATCCAACCAGAAAAAAAAAATAGAGCCGCCGCCAGCTAGTGTCGCGAGTAAATCAACTGAAACAAAGAAACAAAGTACAGCCGACAAGTGTCGTGAGTAAATCAACAATTAAAAGAGATAGAAAGCCGCCGCGCCCGGATACGTCGCAAAGAAACAAAAGAGAAACCAATCAATAGTAATAGCCACCATCATCGTAGCCATCGTAGGCACCACCACCGTCGTAGTCCCCATGGCCACCATAATCGTCGTCGTAATCCACGAAGTCAGACTGTCCGCCGACAGCAGAATCGTCGGAAAATCCCGGACCACCCTGGTAGAGCTGGTGGTCTACGTGATCATGCCCATGCGCGTTGTGGGAGGCCTCCCAAGCCTCCCACTCCGCAGCGGTGTAACCGCCCTCAGCGGTTTCGTAATCGTCGTTGGCCTCGTCGTCCCAGGCCTCCGACTGCTCGTAATTATCAGAAATAATGCTCTCTCCAAGTGGAGAGTCATCCGCTGGCTCCTCGAACGAATCAACTCCAGGCTCGAGGGGAGCACCGGAGTGAGAAACTCCCAAGTGGGGTAGAGAAACAACGGATTCCGAAAAACACTCTTCTTCACTAAAATCTGACTCGTCCCAGTACCCTGGAGGGTTCTGAGACCCATCATTCTCGTCCTCAAAATCAGACTCGTCCCAGTACCCTGGAGGGTTCTGGGAGTCATCTTGATCATCTACCGAACCGCAAAGAGCATCCACATGATCGGTCGAAAAATCATCGGGGCTCTGAAAAGCAGTAGCGCCAGCAGCAAAGGACCCTGCCGGCCGAGAGTCGAGATAGCGATGAATAACTTCACGCTGCACAATAGTGCGAGCGTGCTCCCTCGGCTCAGCGCGAGCCAAGGCAGGGGGTCCGTGGCAAATTCTGCGGAATGAATGCTGTTTGCGTAAAAACATCGGACCCAAGATCGACGAGTGAAACTTGGGTCTCACAGTCAGCTGAGAGCACAGAGGTGGGTTGGTAGTGCGTCGATAAAATCGCACCACCAACCCCAACGCCCTCAGA
Organism: Cymbomonas tetramitiformis; assembly: GCA_001247695.2. Classification (NCBI taxonomy): domain Eukaryota; kingdom Viridiplantae; phylum Chlorophyta; class Pyramimonadophyceae; order Pyramimonadales; family Pyramimonadaceae; genus Cymbomonas; species Cymbomonas tetramitiformis. Next base: position 7,354 of record LGRX02032246.1, on the reverse strand, counting down.
CGCAATAGAAATCTGCAAAATGACTGGCGGGGTCTCCAAACAATCTGGCCCAACCGAAATGCCCACACCAGGGACTGGAGAAGCGGAAACAGCGGTTGCAGCGCTCTGATAAAAAGAAATCACGCCGCGCAACATGGAGCAAACTGTCAGCAACTTCCGATGCCCCAGAGATGCCCCCTTCTCCAACTTACTGTCCGCCGATGCCAAGAGGGCCACCGCCTCTCCCAGGGTGCCAGGCAAAGAAACAACTTCCGGCATCTAAGCTAGTCGCACGCCTCCCCCACCAGAGGTGCTATCCTGAATAAATCGTGGGCGGGTGAATCACACCCGGACTGAAACGAACGGAAATAAGCTAAATATGACCGTCCATACAATCAGAAAAATAAACACTCGAAGGTGAGTGGGCTCATAACCTGCTAGAAAAGCAGTCTCAGGCAGTGAGACGTGCGAGCAAGGGATGAACCGAAAGCCACGAGAATAACATTAGATGGAATATAAGGTTATTCTCTAGGAACTGTCACGTGTGACCCACCAAAGGTGACAGACCGGGATATCGATATCGAGGTCGATCTCGACTGTCGATACCGATATTCCAGTACACCACCTCACCTGAGGTGGGACACACAAGCTAGTGACAGTGACAAACACACCAGTGGAAGCGTGGTGGGCCCATAACCTGCTAGAAAAGCAGTCTCAGACAGTGAGACGTGCGAGCAAGGGATGAACCGAAAGCCACGAGAATAACATTAGATGGAATATAAGGTTATTCTCTAGGAACTGTCACGTGTGACCCACCAAAGGTGACAGACCGGGATATCGATATCGAGGTCGATCTCGACTGTCGATACCGATATTCCAGCAATTCGTTCAATTCCGGCCGTTCTACAAATATACAACACTTCGTCGCGCGCCTCACTGTGATCTCGGAGTGCCACGACCCGTAGGCATGTCCTCTTGGCTACTGCCCCGTGGTACTTGTCACAATACTGTTTTCGAAAACAGTACTATGACAAGTACTGACGCGGTGGAATTTTTTTCGATGCCCTCTTGTTCAATACTGATGATATCCTTCATATAATATCATCTTTGGGACCCAAACTGAGTTACCTTGTGCCCCATTGGTCGACAGACCACGTGCCGTGCTCTCGCTGGTAGCATGTTGTCACTCGGGTAGTACTTTATGTGATATAGTGGTTACGGCCTTGTGTGAAAAATGGTGTCACCTCTTTCGATTCATTTTCTGAGAGATTTTGGCATCAAGTATGCCCCGCAATCATGCAAATTGAAGATATGTAGTATGCCCAATGATGTGTGATTTCGTGGGCCCGCTGGCATACCGTGATTTGATTCAATTGGCATGATAACATCCACCCTACTACATGTGAAAAACCTAATATATTCCAAGCGATCCAACGTGGTACAAGTAGTATGCTAAAATTCATTCCAACAGGTGCCCAAACGCCGTACATCGCCCAAATATGATTCAAAATGATATTTTGGACTACAAACAGCATCGAACGGGGCCTATACGTTGTCGGGGATGCATAGTTGAGTGTCGGATATGCGCTAAGACCTCACAGTCAGCACAGGTGTACGCGTACGCAAGTAGCATGCTAGGAATCACCCCAACGGGCGCCCTAGCGCCATATATCGCACGGGCATGACTCAATATGATAATCCGGACTATGAGACGTACTGATTTGGGCATGGTTGATATTGGAGGTGCATGATTGAGTGTTGGGGACGAGGTGCTAGGGCCTGGCAGATAGAGTACCCGTACGCATACACAAGTAGCATGCTCGCAATTATTGCAACGGGTACCCTAGCGCCGTACATCGCCCAAATATGATTCAAAATGATATTTTGGACTATAACCAGCATCGAACGGGGCCTATACGTTGTCGGGGATGCATAGTTGAGTGTCGGATATGCGCTAAGACCTCACAGACCGCACAGGTGTACGCGTACGCAAGTAGCATGCTGGGAATCACCCCAACGGGCGCCCTAGCGCCATATATCGCACGGGCATGACTCAATATGATAATCCGGACTACGAGACGTACTGATTTGGGCATGGCTGATATTGGAGGTGCATGATTGAGTGTTGGGGACGAGGTGCTAGGGCCTGGCAGACAGAGTACCCGTACGCATACACAAGTAGCATGCTCGCAATTATTGCAACGGGTACCCTAGCGCCGTACATCGCCCAAATATGATTCAAAATGATATTTTGGACTATAACCAGCATCGAACGGGCCCTATACGTTGTCGGGGATGCATAGTTGAGTGTCGGATATGCGCTAAGACCTCACAGACCGCACAGGTGTACGCGTACGCAAGTAGCATGCCGGGAATCACCCCAACGGGCGCCCTAGCGCCACATATCGCACGGGCATGACTCAATATGATAATCCGGACTATGAGACGTACTGATTTGGGCATGGTTGGTATTGGAGGTGCATGATTGAGTGTTGGGGACGAGGTGCTAGGGCCTGGCAGACAGAGTACCAGTACCCATACGCAAGTAGCATGCTCGTAATTATTGCAACGGGTACCCTAGCGCCGTACATCGCCCAAATATGATTCAAAATGATATTTTGGACTACGAGAAACTAATTGTGTAGCCTTATGTGAGGGGAAATGTTTTTTGGGAATTTAACGTGTGAGTGGGTCTAGCAGCTGAGTTGTAGTTGATCCTGGCTGGATATTTGGGTGGTTGCCGCCATTAAGATGCCGTATATTCATATTAGGATGTCATGCGAGGTACATGGATGTGATATAACACTTTATAGGTCACATGGTTCCATGTATCGAGGAAGTTATGGCCGATTTGGCTTAGGGTGCGGGTGCGGGGGAAATGGTATAATTGGGCGTTGAGCGGCCACCACACCTTTCGATATGAATGACACGCTTAATGCATCTTATGCACATGGATAGGCCATGAGCACTTAAACTGACCAACTATACATACATGTTGAATTTTAGAAGCCTTCACGACCGGCATACCATGACTTATGTGCTTATGCCACACGTTCGCGCGGAGCCAATTCAAAAAAACAAATCCTCGAAAAAAACGAATTTCCGATTTCTGGCGGGTGTGGCTCATATGCCATCGCCGTGCGGGGCCGAATCCGTATCAATCACGCAAGTGAGTTGCGAAATACCTTACATACCTTCCAATTTCGAAACATGGTGGTTGGTTTGACCTCCAAGGCCTCGGAAGAGGGTCTCCCAAGGTTTCTAGTGTTCAGTACTTGTCACAGTACTGTGCGAATTAATTAATTTTCAGGCTTTGCACCCCTTGAAAGCATGCCGTATAAAAGCGTGTCTAAATCCATTTCTACTCTATAGTATCGTCGAAAACAAATCAATAGGGTCCTAAATGATTTTTCTAAGCTGTCAACTGACCGATCTAGCCTTATAAGATGGCCGCTAGAGTGATTCAACCTTAGTACTTGTGACAGTACTGTTCCACGGGGCAGTAGCCACTCTACGTATGGAATCTCAAACACAATTGTGTATTCTAAAAATACATAAATATTGAATAAACTAATATATTCAGCGAAGTAAATATGGATGCACGACTAGCTCAAGGAAACGATGCAAGGCCTTTTTTCGATGATTCAAGGTGCTTGCAGTCCTCAGGGTTTTAGGGATATACAAATGGAGAGACAGACGAAACCCGACGAAGCTTGCACAATCGATGTCCGTCGGGTATCTTACTCGAGTCCTTCAAGTCAAAGGACCCGAGTCCTTCAAGTCAAAGGACCCGAGTAAGCTAGGCGTGATTGGGTCTGAGCCCAAGTCGTTGGGGTGGCATTTGCCAAACCTCTAGACTACCACACCAACGAAAGTCGTTGTGCAGTGACGCACCTGAATGAATGCTTGGTGCAGCTCCGTCGGGTAGCTTTCCCAAGTCCCTTGCCACCAACGGCGAGAAACTTGAGAAAGCTCGGTGTGACTGGGTTGGAACACAAGCTGGGATGGCATTCGCCAAACCTACAGACTGCTACACCCGGTCGGGTCGGCGTATGCCTTGTGCCGTCGGGTAGCTTTCCCGAGTCCATTGTCACACTTGGCGAGAGGCTCGCGAAAGCTAGGCGTGATGCGGGGCTGAACCCAAGGTGGTTTAGGCTTTGCCAAGCTCCACACCGCCACACCAATGAGTTGGAACACTCGAAGCAACGAAGCCGTTTGTCGTGTGACCGGTGCAGGTAAATTACTCCTGCAAAACTCAACACGTAAGATGTAAAACACATGAACTAAGCGCAAGAAACCTTCCAACTAAGATATATTATTGTTTCCTGAGATGAATGCAAAGTTTTAAAAGCGAACCCACCGTGCACACCGTTGAATTCCCTTCGGAATAGATAGGTTCTGCCGCCAGATCCGAAAGTGAGCGAAATCGACAGCCCAGTCAAAAAACGTCTTCAACGCGGTGCGGATGTGCCTGCGGTAAACGCAAATATGTTGCAACATATCATTTTCATAGAAATATGGAAGCATCGGGGACTCAGTATTGCGTAGCCGCCGTAAACGCTTGAAACCGAAAACCGGATCAGTACGTGACAATTCGACTGACGAAGAAAAATGACTTTCGTCCCTTGACCTTGAGGCGAAAACGAGAAATCGAAAACCATACGTCTCTTACGAAACCCGTTATCAAACGATTGAAAAAAGGTCGAACCGCTATAAGGCGTTCGGTTTAAATCTATCGTTTTTTCGCGAAGGGCGTGTAGGGCGCACCAGCACTAAGACTGAGAGTAACTAGCGCGGCACCGCAAATTACGTGGCAAAAGTGCAACGTCTTACCTTTGGCGACTCCTGGGGCACACATATGCATGTTTACAAACTTTTTTAAGAGTGGAAGCGCGAAGTTTTGATTTTTGAGGCGAGAAATAATTATTGCTCGTGCCTAGGGTGTATGTCGTGAACATGTCATTTCGGATAGCGTGAAAATAACTGAACTGGTAACAAGCTTATCGGCCGCGGCGCGCGTAGTGTGTCATCGATGATGTGGCACACTATAGTGTAGCAATATATATACACGACTTGTCACTGCATCGTTATCGTGGCTCGGAACAATATAAATTACCATGCGCGAGTCAACTTTATATTTACCGTTTGTAAGGTTCAACGTCACATAATTCATACGGTGCGTCGGCTACCTACCGGATAGTGCCATGGTGTGAGCATGGCGCGACGATCCTCATTGCATGCTACTTTCAGCGCCTGTACCCGGAAAGTATCAATGCATCATGGTACATTGGGGCTCCGATGCCACATTCGGTACCATGTTACTGCCATAATACACAGCTTGGTATTCATATCGGTGATTCTTAATCCATTGGAAATTCATCGTGTGGCGAAAATATTTTCAATAGTTAAATCATTTTCAAATTTATCGATCGACAGTAAATTTCAATGAGATGGACAGTCGCAAACGCGTCCAAATTTCCCATGCACGTTTCGCTTTCCCCATTCCCGGTCGTAAGCAGTCGCAACCGCTGAATGTCACAGTCAACAGTGCCGTTCGTACATTATTGATAAGTATGGAAATATAAGTTATCGCTTGCCCGCCCCAACTTTGTTGCGCTACTGCAGGCACACCCCCTTGTGATTTTAGTCACATTACATGAAGTGCATTTTTTTCAATGTTCGCAACGAATATACATGTGTTCACAAGGAGAAAACATTTTTTGGAGCTCTTGATCGACCCCATCCGCAACCGAACCAGCTTCGTTTGCAGTCGCGACTGCAAGCTAAGTTGATGCGGTTCAAGACAGGGTTGACTAATTCACGGCAATCGAGGGGTGTTCGTGCGTTCTAGCAAAGGAAACAACTTAGCATATCTAATTGTATCAATAATATGAATATATCCCGTAAGTTTCAGGTCATACCTTGAAGCATATACTTCATACAGTCGCATATTGGCATGAGGCGTTTCGGGTTTGGGTTTTGATTTACCCAAGCCCAAAACTGCCTTCCAGAATTTGAGTTGTCGCGCCTTCCAACTCACGAAACCTGGTAGATATAATCATAACAGTATTATGAATATATCCTGGAGGTTGCAGGGCCTGCCGTCAAGTATGCTTCAAACAGTCGCATCTTGACACGAGGCGTTTTGGGGTTGGATTTTCCCTCTCGTCAATATGTGATCGTTTCGAGCCTACTCGACGGCATGCCCTGAAACTTACGGAATACATTCATCGCTCCGAAGGTGCATCTATTCCTCTCGTCCGAAAATGGAAAAAGGAAAAACACACACTATTTTCCACATCCTATTAATTATATTACACATTATATGTATTCCCCAACTCCTTGAGTTGGTGGTCCTGTTCATCACACAATTATAATTACAATTACAATTGTCAATTACAATTATATATTATATGTTATATGTTATATATTATATATTACTAGGCGGATCGATCTCAAAAAGAGATCTCCACTAGACCATCTGACCGTAGGATAATGTGCGCGAGAGTGCTTCGCTTTTTGCGTCCCAACATGCCATGCCATAACGCGTGGGTGGCATCGCGGTAAATGTACGCGACCGCAATGGCACTGTCATCGTTAGCGTCTGGCGATCGTGAGATCGGAAGTTCGTCTGTGTCGCCCGTTGGGATTCGCGCTTTGCTGCTGATTAAGTGAGGTAATTTGGCCCGGTTCCAAATCATAAGGAAGGTTAACGCAAACACCATCAAAAGCGTTGGTCAAATCGGACGGATCGAGACCCCTCCGCCACCCCCGCGCGCACCCCCGAGACACCCCCCGCGCTATCTCGAATAATTTCGCATCGTATCGTATCACGTCGTATCGCATCGCAAATCGAACATCGAAAATCGAACACCGTAAATCGTTCATCATTCATTTTCTGCATACCCTCCTCACCTACCTTCACTAATGCCGCATCGAAGTTATATATATACCGGTAAATTTGAAAACACGCGTGTCCTATGGGAGCAGCAACGCACGCTCAGAATTCCGATCCGTGTGCAATCCATGTTCAATTTTTTCATTTTCGATTTTCGATCCAGGTTCGATTTGAGATTTCCAGATTTTGCATTTTGCATTTTCGATTTTCGATCCATGTTCGATTCGTTGAGATTTACAGATTTTGCGTTTTCGATTTTCGATCCAGGTTCGCTTTGGGATTTCCAGATTTTGCATTTTGCATTTTCGATTTTCGATCCATGTTCGATTCGTTGAGATTTACAGATTTTGCAGTTCGGATTTCAGATTTCAGAGTTTCGCATTCAATGATTTTAGATTTTGCATTTCGCATTTTCGATTTCAGATCGAACATCGCGAATCGATCTGTTCTGACACGTCGGGGAGGGGGCGAAGCCCC
>LGRX02032244.1:0-25353 GCA_001247695.2 Cymbomonas tetramitiformis | reverse complement strand
CATACATACATACATAGAGTACATACATGCATAGAGTACATACATACATAGAGTACATGCATACATAGAGTACATACATAGAGTACATACTGAGATTAGTACAGTGACTACTTCGTACAGTCACTAGTGCTAATCAGTATGGCATGTTCGGTGTACCGCTAGTGTCCTACAGCTCGGTATATATTGTGTATTATCCGAGTTTAGTTATCTGTTTGTTCGCCGTCGGCAGCGGATCCCCACTGCCTGTGTGAGCTGTTTCCAGCAGGTTATGGGCCCATCACGCTTCCACCGCGCTAAAATTTAGTTCACGCCAACGTGAGTGGGCCCGCCATAACCTGCTGGAAAACGCAGGAAAGGAAGTGGGGAACCGCTGCCGACAGTGAAACAACGGATCACGACAAACTCTGATAATACACAATAAATACCCGAGCTGTAGGACACTAGTTGCACACCGAAGTTGACATACTGAGTAGCACTAGTGACTGTACGAACTAGTCACTGTACTAATCTCAGCACATACACACATACATACATACATACATACATACATACATACATACATACATACATACATACATACATACATACATACATACATACATATTGAACGGCATGAGATCGGCCAACAAAAGCCAACCCACCATCATCCCAGTGGATGTGAAAAGCAAATCAGGAGCAGGACGGGGCCGTGTCAAGATACCACCAACTCATACATATTCCCAACCCAGATGCAAAGCACCATGGAAATATGATACAATGTGACCGACAATTGTTGGTCCCAGGATTACGGAGTAAGCGGACCCTGCTGGCATGCCCCCCAGTGGCTCACGATCGATGGATGGGACCCGTTGGTCCATGGTTATGCCATGAATGCAGTCACACCACACAGCATGGACACCCCATGTCAAAAAATGAAATCATGCGGGCAACTAAGTGCTCCCCACAAAAATCAAGGGAAAACACCGAAGGTGGAGTTCACCACCGCCCTCTGCCTCTCCTTGCATCAAAGGCAGACGAATCCGCCGAGCTCTCCAAGAGGCAGTGCCCGCCAGAATGGCATCACAGGGACAACCGCCTCCCAAAATCCACTTCCATCCGGCAGCTGTCTCCGTTCACAACGATGCGCCATACATACACAGCTACTTTTATATCACTCTAAAAATACCATCACACCATATACATATGTATTGATATGACACCATATATTTGAGGCATCCAATATCACCCAGACCGTGACAAACACGACGCTTATCCCGGCGCGACGGGGCCTACGAGACTTGTGGAATGCGGCACATCATCGTGTGACTAACATATGATGCATGTGCGAGATGTATCATTGTGTCGAAGTGCGCACTGTGCATAAACGTAATCTTCAGCCCGCGTCGCACACCTTAGCGGAATGATATATGCAGGGTTGTTGTACTGCAACTGTTCCTGCACAATCACATACAGACATACATATTATTCCAAATATTATTGCAAATGTATGAAGATTCTGCAGATTATCATAGGCATCCAGAATCACCTGGACCATGATGGGCACGATGTTTGCGGCACCACAGGGCCTGTGAGACTAACAATTTCCTGTACTTGAGTTGTGGCTACCAGGTACAGGTGTTGTCCCAACTTGTAAGGTCTTGGCCATCCTCCATGCTGTGCTAGGAGCACAAGGTAAACGCGATGGCAAAAATGGCTAAGTACAAAGTAGAGTACTCGGTACACAGTACAGTAGGGCCGAACTAGATGATGCCATGTGAGGTGCCTAGCTTTAGTACCGTTGGACCTCTGCTCCTTATGATTTGGAACCTGGCCAAATTACCTTACTTACTTACTTACTTACTTAATCAGCAGCAGCAGCAGCAAAGCGCGAATCCCAACGGGCGACACAGACGAGCTTCCGATCTCATGATCGCCAGACGCTAACGATGACAGTGCCACTGCAGTCGCGTACACTTACCGCAACGCCACCCACGCGTTATGGCATGGCATGTTGGGATGCAAAAAGCGAAGCACTGTCGCGCACATGATCTTACGGTCAGATGGCCTAGTGGAGATCTCTTTTTGAGATCGATCCGCCTAGTACTAGTACAGTAATGATGCCATCGGAGGTGTGAGGTTTGAGGTGCACAGCTTATGCAAAGTATAAAGTGCAGTTGTTGAAATAAACGTAGAACAAATAAAAAGACCGAAAGCTGTAAAGCAGTGTATACTGATATGCCAAATATTTTGCCGATTGCTTAAAATGTTGAAACATAAAGTGAAAGGCATATTCCGAGCATATGAGTGATAAGTGCCTCTAGGTTAAAGTGTTGAAACATGAAGCTTGTAGGCACCGTGAACGACAGTGGAGGAGTGACTCCCGCACATGCTGTGCATCTTGTGATGACCGACTTGCCAGGTTGGCAACCTTGTGTTCGACTGCACCATCCACTTCTATATTGGATCATGGTTCGGGGGGGTTTATTCATTATTGGAATAAGGTTGGTTGATGGACCGTTTAAATGATTTCTTGATCAGCAACAGCTAATTTGACTGGGGTGTTGATGACCTTGACTCGCACGAGCTATTTTCAGGACACATTTGCCCAGTCCTATGCCGGACGACGGTGTGCCGTATATGCGAGCGCACGTGTATCTCAATCTTGGAGTGTATTTTGAACGGTGATCATCATGTGGGAGAAGGAAGAATGGTGAAACATGTAATATATTACCCTAAAATCCGTTGAACCGGTGCTTGGAAAACACTGCGCACATCACCAATATCCCTTATATTGTGTATCTTATCCGAATCGCGGCCAAGCCAATGCATAGTCGAATAATAGCGAAATGCCACCACCGATCTGGCGCTGACGAAATAGATGATGCCAGTCGTCGTGTTCATAAAATATTAGTATATGATGAGACCCTAGTGGTCCTTACGTAACACCCACGCAAGTGATGCCTCTGAAATCCTAACCGAGCAGACCCGGGAACGCGCTGTCTGTAGACTCGGGAATACTAAGATTCTTGATATATAACTGAGCACCTATACAACATGACGGAGCCGACCATGTAGGTATCAAACTAACGTCTTATACGGTTGCCTCTGACGCACGACGTGGTATCAAATAAATGAAATGTGAGAAATGACGCCCTTCCGCTTCTTTGTCTGCTCAAACCAATCGTGAATATGTTCATGTCCGCAGTGATACTCGACTTTTCGAGATAGTGTTCGTGGTATCCCCTAAATTTTACACGCGAGCCCATCTGCCTTATTATACGATACATTAATGTACGCATACATTAATCTCAGTGTCATACAACTTCGCATCCGTAAATCGTCATTGCAGTCTTGCATGCCCCGCCCGCGCCGGGTAAAGCGTCGCGTATGTGTGCCGGTGGTATCGCCCAGTGTACATGTAAGTCGCGGTCCGTGTAATATCGGATGCCTCTGTTGCTTGGTGCATGCCAGTGGCTTTGTAGTAAGCCGTATATAATTAACACGATACAAAGATACATCAATTAGAAATGTTCTCTCGTGTAACGCATGCACGTCACTCATCAGCATCACATCACATCACATCACATCACATCACATCATCACGTCACATCACATCACATCACATCACATCACATCACATCACATCACATCACATCACATCACATCACATCACGTCACGTCGCATCGCATCGCACGCATCGCATCGCATCGCATCGCATCGCATCGCATCACATCACATCACATCACATCACATCACATCACATCACATCACATCACATCAGTTATCACATCACATCACATCACATCACATCACACCGCCACTCTCACATCACATCACATCACATCACATACATCACATCACATCACATCACATCTTAGAATAGAATTTTGACAGCCAATCGAGTCACGTGTGAAATTAGGGTTTTGATTCCGTATGCTTAGTTGCGTACTTCATCATTGTTGGTTCCATGTGGTTGGCACCTGGTTTCATAGAAGTTGGGATAACGTTGGGTTGTGTGATATGATCGGAAAGTGTATTGGGCTGCTCGAGCCGCGGTGCGAATGACTCGCCGTACGGCGGAGATGAAAGTTGCTCCAGGCGGATTCTGTGCAGGAATAGAAAGTGAGGAAGATCTAGAATATGAATGCCTAGTAGCCAAGTTTGTGCATTTAAGTGGTTGTGTTTTGGAATTTAACCTACTGCATCTAGAATAGTTTCACGTTACGGCACCATACTCGTTGGTATCGGATGCCTTTGTTGCTTGGTCGTACATGCCAGCGCTTTGTAGTAAGACTGACGACCACGCACAAGTTCGGCTTTGAGACATTATTTTCCAAGGGTACGCGTTATCGAGCCAGCTGCCTACATGCATGTGTTCGTAACACAGCATGCATTACCAAGCGTGTACGGATAATCACGTGGTGCATGCCGATATAGGCTATGTATGCAGCGACCTTCGCTCATACTTACACGTATGTGTGTTTCACGCTGTGAATCGCTTCGTGTGTAGCCTTGTATGCCCCGTCGCGCCGGGACACACGTCGTGATTATCACAGTCTGATTTACCAATCGGGTGCATCTGTTGCTTGGCACGAATCGCACAATACGTGGTGGTAAGCCAGAGTAAATACTACAATTTGTAGAAAGTCGGAGTGTATTTAAACACGATATTCAGTATCATTTGGCATGTTGAAATATGCTAAGCTTATTTTGTTGGCATCCCTGCGGTGGAATAATGTGTTCGATTTGTTAACGTGACGTTCTTCCCAGGACTTACCGAGTACGGGAACAATCTTACTATCGCAAGTACAATGCAATCTCACACTTTGCGGACCCACCATGCCGAATTGTATCACTCCCGCTCGATTTACCAAACCAATAATCATCAATTCATCAAGTTATTTACGGGAGGGTGAGCGGGGGGGTATACGCACGCAGCTTATCGAATATTATGAGTGTTATATGACGAATATTATGTACCCTTACAATTATATATCAAGGTATATGACAGCATATGACTTTACATTGACATCACGCACCATAAACCTTACTTCAAGTTGGGCCCGAGGGGAGGTCACCATATGTACACCGACGAGAATAATAACCCAAATTTGAAGAGTTAGTCATGATGTGGGGTAGAAAGGCACAAAAGGTTGCCAAAAAAGTACCCTCGAGTGTTTAAACAGTACCCTTGAGCGTTATATGTACTGGAATCTGCTGGCAGCCCTCCCGGAGTAGCCGGTGTAGGCCCCGGCAGACTCCCCTAGATCTGTAGTATCTCGGAGTGTGTGCCACAGCAGCAGTGTCACTTGTCACCGACCGTCGCCGATTCGGGTTTAGGTTCGAGGTGCATGTTATTTATGTTACCTCATAATAGTCAGTTTAAGTATTCGCCGAATGTCAAGGTCCTATGGACCGGAAATATGGCACGGCTGTTATTGAACTGTAACAGCAACGTGAAAGTATGGGGGGAAAAGTCTTTTTGGGGAAGAATTTTAGAGCCATTTGGGAATAATTTTGACATTGGTCATTTTTGGGAAGAATTTTGACAATGACTCGTGCGTGACGCACGCGACGTATATTCACGCGTATGAGTGTGTGGCACACTGGACAATTCAAGTTGAAATCTGATTTCCCTCTCTTGTGACAGTCGAGTGACACTCTCAGTCCTCATAACATTTTGCCATGAGTATAAATCGTACAATAGACAAAATACCATATATATTTATAAAAATTTTACGATTCCAGGAAGATAGCTTCCAGGTCATGTTAGTCTGTGGTCTGGATGACCAATAACCAAAAGTCTTGCGGGAATCATTTTTTTCCAGCCAATAATCTGGCCGTGATGTAGTGAATATACCAAAGGTTTATATTCACCAAAATATTGGTTGGTGAAATTTAATTTTTATATTTTCCATTCGTATATCCGTGGTATGATGACGTGTCTAGCCTCCGTCACGTGCTCACGTCGAACAAACCTCTGTCCGCTCAGATGTTTTCTCTCAGACAGTGACTTACGTGACCCCGTAAGTCACTTTCCGGCAGCGTGAGGTAGAGGTCTGAGAGAGAGACCTCAAGCATCCAAACTTAGCATACTTATTGTTGGGCGTGTTAGGAACAACATACTTTTTGCGCGCGCGAGATCCGTGCACATTATGGGATCTGGGACGCCGCGCAAGGGAGGGGGTCATTGGGCACGCATCGAGTGAAAGGCTCGACATACGCACCGCATGAAAGCATCATGCATAGCACAAGCGTACCACGCATATCATATACGCATAGCAAACACTTTTTTAGCATCTGACAGCGCGCTGTCAACCCTAGCAAAAACGCGGATGTCCACCGCGTCCACGTTTCCGCTAGGGTTTCGTCCCTCATCCGCGCGCTCGCTTGCAAGCAAGCATGCACAGCGGATGAGGGAACCGTTTACCAAAATATTATCTCATATGTGTTATATTTCAACATCAGTTCGTACAGTCTGAACGGCCAACCACAAATCTCGCTAAGGGCCGGCGTGTGCATGTGGATATCGTGAGCGGGATTTTAGGTTTTTCGCGACTTCCAAAAGTAGCGAAAGCGGTTATCATTCTCCGCGATGCGGATACCCACGGACTCAGTAGAAATCTTTGATAATATTAGATAGGAATAAGTTACTTAGATGAACACATAATCTTAGAAATCTTCGCCTGGCTGTACAGGGTCTCACTGCGAGGGAGCGCGCGTTCCGCGTTAAGTTGAAATTGCATAGTTAACAAATAGCATCTGTACATCGCAAAATGCTCAAAGCGACATCTGCTGTAAAATGGGACAGTGACACTGCGAGCATCATACGTATGCCGCGAGGTCAAAAACCAACCAAATCTTTTGCGTCTCAAAATGACATACCGTACAAAAATGCAGTCATATGCCATACACCCCATTGTGGCGTACCCCACTGCGACTTTTTCGCGGGTACGCACGATTGAATGCAGATATTGCTACATTTTCAGTTCACGGCGAAGATGAATGAATTTACATTTCCAACGTTTCTCTCGTGACTAATGTATCACGTAATGTATCCAAGATGTGAATGCTATTGCGCCACATCGGCTATAGCGAAAGTTTGCCGTTGCGTTGCGTTGGACCTTTTCAGGCTGGTATGGCCAGTATAAATCCCACCGTATCCGCGGCGACTCATGCGCGTCAGTGTCACGTATAAGCACGCACGCATGAGTCAGTTCTCATAATTCTTCCCAAAAAAGAACCAATGTCAAATTCTTCCCAAATGGCTCTAAAATTCTTCCCCAAAAAACCCCGAGCCCCACCGTAATCCATAGTCGACATGCAAATACCGCCCATGTATGAGTAGAAGTCTGTTGAAAAGGTATCCCATACCTCCGGGAACAGCCCAAAAGGACCATCCGCAAAGATCAGATCCACTCCATAGCGAGTGTGCATCAATGTTTTCTCATTGCGGAAATTAACCATAACTTTATTGCTGCGTTCACGCTTACTCCTGGAGGCGAGAGATTGGTTAACCTGTGGAACATTGCTTTTATGAGTCTGGTTTGAAATACATACGCAGCAAAAAGATAACAAATAGCTATGTAAATATTTGAACAGCTCTTACCTTTATTCCGAATTCCAGCAATGTCCTCAGAAGGTTCTCCAACAACTCGCGTTGGCACTTGTTGAAGTCCACCACACCCTGGATTCCCTCGGCAGCATGTAGGTCCTTGTGTTCGATTTTCAGCTGCAGGAATTCAATCACGGCGCTCTTCGGGTCCCATTCAGGATCGAAAATCTCCGTTTGGTTCAGAGCATCGGACATCCCGCCCTCCCGGCGTGACGCTTTCACACGGAGTTCGAGCCATTCCCAAACAGCCTGTATTACGAATGAGAATCGGTATTCGAACTCAGAGGCAGGGGGGGCGGACTAATGCCTCAGGCTTGACAATCGTATTCGTGTGTCAAACGTGAGTTAGAAAACCCTAAGCTAACGACAGAGCTTGACAATCGTATACGCGATTGTCAAACGTGAGTCAAGGTGACGAACCTGACGCCAGAGCTTGACAATCGTATACGATTGTCACACTTCTCAGTGGATAGACCAACTGCTCTTACATCCCCAGGGCATGATCGGACTGACAGGCTGTGTATCAACGGGGTGGTACCTTCGCACCGAACGCGGTGATCTCGTGAATGATATCTGGCATTTCTTTGGCTTCCATCATCCGCGACGCTGCCACCACTGCAGGGGCCATATTAATCTGAGACCCAGCTGCTGCTTGGATCGCCCATAGCAAATTCAGGCAGTTTTCCTCAAACCCCCGTTTCGTATGAGTGATGCCCAACGTTTCCTCAAACCATGCAGGATCCTTCACGGGGGCCTCAGTGTAGGCAGGGCCATAAAGCTTCGGACTCGTGAACGTAGCCGTACAGCGATCGGTATCTCGAACCTTGATGTAGTTTTCTGGCAAGGAGTGAATGTAGCACAAGATCATACGCGTGGCTGCATAGCAAACATAATTCTCGTTAGCAATTGAAATCCTGCAACTTGCAAAAAACACCTTGTGAGGACTAACTCGCCAGCGCAATCCACAAGAGTCTTGTAAGTATGCACGCTATCCTGCACATTAAGCGATGGCTTATTCACACTCCGGTCCGTAGCCCTTCCTTCCTTGGAGTCAACGCGCCTCCATCGCTTTGCTTTCACCATGCTCTTCATGACCTCATCGAAGCGTGCAATGTAGAAGTCGTTGGAAGATTTGATTAACATCCACATCAGAAGCTTGGTTTCCAAATCAGGCGCTCCGTCTTGCATAAGTGCCCGGTGATGTTTTTGCACGTACGTCATGTGCTGCGATTCACGGTACGGTTCCTCATCAAAATCATAGGGTGCCCACGGATTTTCAGAAGTTAGTTGGAGTATAGTCTCCCCCATCTCGTCCTCATCATAGACGTCCGAGATACCCGGTCCTTGTTTATACCAATCTGGGTATTCAGTCCAACCCACCAGTGAGGCAAACCTGGCCTTAGCAGATTCGATGGCATCTGTCACGGGCATACAAATGCATATACGAAGTTTCAGAGTAATCGGATACGAATCGATATATATCACAACCGGTGATTATGCAATACGGCCCGTGTTACGAAAACATTTTTATTCTGTAACAAAGCTCCCAAAGGAATCGTGTTTCATCACTATATAGCACAGATTGTTCGGCTAGTTTCTCTCGTCACAGGAATCCCTGTTTTTCCCCAACCTGCGCCGCCATAAATGTCATCTCTATTGTCATCTGTCACGGTATTGTACCAACACCGTTGATTCTGTCATAATCGTTCCTAATAATATTTCTATCGTTCACGATTCTGCCAGAGAGATAACATTTACTGATTTTGCATTCTTCATCCACGATCTCAGATTCCCTATCAATATTTCTCCCAATATGCCGGTAATCTGAATCGGATCCCCCTTCCGTGGGGGTAATTGGCAGTCTATCGTGCCCCCTGGCACAACTCTCCCCCCTTTAGGGGTGGCTTTCTCCTGATGTCACCCCAGCATCTTCATCACCTGTATTCCTGGGAAATAACCGCTGAAATAAGGTTCTCAGTAACTTAGCAGGTATAGGATATACTGCGCGAGAATTCTGCATCCCCTGCTGATCTGGATGAGGCCCTAGTTGAGCAGTAAGGGGGTGCACTCCAGTTGCCCATTTACATGGACACGGAGTCTGCGAGGTACATTCTCGCAGTGGTACGCTAGGCGGCGCATTAGTCCAGATACAAGTAGCTTTCTTATACTTCTCCCCGTACATACAATATGAGCAAAACAAGGGGGTAGGTAATTGATCCACTACAGGTCTGAATCGCAAAGCATTGGGATATCGCCCTTTTGGATTTTCCAGAAACCAATAGCGCGGTCTGAGATATTCGATGATGTCAAGGGTGCGTTCTACACAAGCATCTGCAGATATTAAATCTGGTGGTCCTCCAGTAGTTCGCGCTTGACTATATTGGGTACACGGTGGACTCGCCCATATTACATCAAAATATCCAGGAGGGTAATAGCTCCAATATTCCCAATCTTCAATTCTGGTAACATGCGTAGATCGCCAGAACTTATCAGAATCTAAAGATACTGTCTGTGCCTGAGGAAAGCATTCTGAGAAGGATCTTTGAACTGAGCCAGTGCCACTGAAGAGTACCAGTATTCTGATAGGTTTTACTGGAGCTGGCGATAACTCAGTCACATACGCCACTTCTCCAGAATCGGTAAAGTGTTGTTCTTCCCATGGAAGACACGCACTCGCAGAACTATTAGACATACCCCAGAACTGCGCTGATAATTGCTGCACTAATGTCCCACTGTCCGCTGTCATTATTGACGCAGCATTCTGGTGCCGTCGATGTTCCCTTCTCCGCGCAGCTGAATCCCTGACCTGCTGTTCCATTGCTAGGCGTCTCTCTTCAAAATCCCGCAACTGTTGTAATGGGGCACCGCGCTCTAACTTATCACGCGTTCTCCACTGATCATGGGCTTTAGAGAACCCGGTCCATCGCACCTTCCATTCCTCTATTTCTTTGCCCCTGCTCACGCGTACGCGTCGGCTCAAGATTTTCTCTACATGAGCCTCCTTCTGTCCGTCCACCATCACTGCTTCAGGTGTCACTGTCTGCTGTCGCAGAGCGAAAGTGTCCTCTCCACCTGTGTAGGGTTTCAATCTGTGCTGCGCGAACACGTCATGCACTCTCCAGTGTGGGGGCGACTTCAGTCTATACGCCACTGGTGCCCCTCTGTCTGCCTCAGGCATCTCCGCCTGCAGATCGCTGTAAAAGCGTTCCGTAACTGCAACTGGACCATGCCACCGCTTGCTCAGCTTGCGGCACAAGGCTCTGTCCATCAACTTCTCTGTAAGATGTTTAGCCTCAATCCAGACCAAGTCACCTACCGCATACTCCCGCTGCGTGTGTCGCTGATCAAAAGCGTCTCGTTGCCTGCGTTGTGCTAGCTCAAGTTTGCTGCGACGAAAATCTCGACGCCCATTCATGTGCAGTCCCCACCCCTCCTTTTCGTTGCCCGCTGTGCAATTGAGCGGCCTCCAAGAAGATGTCAAGCTGCGACATGGGCGACACACCACAACATAATTCAAATGGAGTGAAGCCTGTAACATCATTACGCGAATCGTTGATTGCGAACTCTACGTTCGTAGCGTATAAGTCCCAGGACTCTGGATTGTCCTCCACAAACGATCTCAACATGTCCTCCACCACCCTGTTAGTGTGCTCCGCTTGACCATCAGAGCGAGGGTTGTAGGGCGTAGTCATCGCCACTTTCACACCCATCAATCTCATCAACTCCTTCCAGAAGGTATCCTGGAAGCGTGGATCACGGTCACTGACTATTTTCATCGGAGCTCCATGTTGTCTCCACACCGTGTCAAAGTAGATACGTGCCACTGTAGCAGCAGAGCTGTCCCCAAAATTCATAGGAACCACATGTACCATTTTAGACAGTTTGCATGTAAATGCTACAAATGCGTCATTGCCCTGCTCAGGCCAGTAGGCCTGTGACGAAATCCACTCCCACATCCTGCCATACCCGAGTTGGAATAGAATGCGGGTTCAGCAATCCATCTGGGAAAGATGATCTGGGCTTCACCGCCTGACAAACTGAACAGGAGGCAACCCATTCACCCACATCTTGGTGTGCATTCCTCCACCAAAACCTTCGCAGAACACGCTCCAGCGTTTTATCTCGGCCATTATGGCCAGCTGTCGCTGACTCATGCGCTTCGCGCATAATAATCTCTCTCAGCGGAGAGTCCTCTCCCAGCACCAACTGAAATCTTCCCGATGCAGTTCTCCACAGCACTTCACCCACCAGACAGAACTCTTTGGTGCGGCTGTGAGGAGCACACTTTACCTTAGTGCGTAGCTCATTGAGAGGTCCGTCTCTAGTATATTCGGACTTCAAGGCTTCCAAGAAAGCAGCATCAGACGCTTCTTCCTGAGAGTCACGCAATTTGGCTGCTTTGCCTGCGTGTATTATGGGTACTCGTCCTCTTGGTTGACGTACTCTTTGTACTCGCTGCTTCGATGGAGGCGCATACACTACCAGCATAGGCTGCTGTAAATCTACTAATTTCCCATTGGAACCCTCCATCAATTGTACTGGTTCACCTTGCGCATAATGCGTGGGAATCACCTCCTCAATACGCATTCCTGCTCGCCTGAACAGGGATCTCCACTGCGGCATTCTGGACTGAATATCAGACAGTAGAAACACAGCGGAAGTGTTCTCGGGGTCACATCGCCACTCCTGCACGTATTTACGCAGCAAGGCCTCCACTGTCAAGTGTTTGTCTGAGAACGAGGGTTCGCACCACACATGCATCCCTCTCCACTTTTCCTATAAGCAGTTGTGCGAGAACCGCTTTACACGCCGATTGTTGCCATGCTCATCGCAGCAGGCGTCGACGTCGAAGTTGCCATATTTAGCCTGGATACGGTCAAACACGTCCTGCCGCACACGCATACCGTGCCAGCCAACTGCCTGGAACCGTACAGACTTCTTTGGCTGCCTCTGTGATGGCAGTGGAGCTTCTGCAGACTGTTCCTGCGCTTCTGAGCACTGGTCTTCCTTCACATCCCCTTTCAGGGCGGAAGGCACAGAACGCCTGTCCTGCGGGTCACCTTGCTTGGTCACTTTGGTGTTCACATCGCCTCGTTCTGAGGCGGCATCCCGCAAAGGAGTTTCTACATCCTCCTTCACTCGCAACACTTGGGAGCGGGGACTCCTCCTCAATGTGCGTTCCAGTCCACCCGACTTCTGCTGAGTCGTCTGAGTGTCCTCGGTGCGACTGCTGACCTCCGCAACTTTATCTGATACCCCCTTCACTTTAGAAGTGATGCGCTTGTCCAGCGTCTTGGATCTCAGATACTTCCCCCGACTTTTAAAGGCCAGGGTAGCCTCCATAGCTTTCTCCGCTATCTGTAAAGTGTCCACCGCGTGAAGATAAGCCTGCTGCTCTGCATGCCATGCAGGATAGCTCTTCGAGGGCCCCTCTTCGAAGATGTGGGAGGTGTCCATCGCAGCGAGCGAACACACTAGGAAGGATTTGTGTTAAAAACTGTTAATGATGTGTTAAAAATGTTAATCGAGTGTTAAATAGTGTTAATGTGGAAACTGGATGTTAATCAAGTGTTAATACGCGAAAAATTTCATAATGGGCTATATTATAGGCGGAAAAGTGTTAATGAGGTGTGAAGAAAGTGTTAACCGTTGGCGAGGGAGTGTTAATGGGACAGTTCAGGAGTGTTAACGGAAGGCTGCATCTGTTAATCGCGGTATAATCACGCTGCTGGGAATTAGATTGGAGCCAGAACACACGCCTGTTTCGCCGATACATTTGAAAAGTGTTAATACCCAGCGCAGCCACCGTGATGTGGGTGTCCTGGCGAGATAATCATTTCAAAATGCAGTCGCCACTGACAACGCCCATGCCCATCGACGATCGACAGGATAATCTACGGTAGATATAGGTGCATCCGCGAACACCAAACGCATGAAGACCTTATTAAGACCTATCTAGCTACGTACGTAGGATGGAACGATAGTTGGACGTAGGTAGCTTGCGAAATCATTTCTGAGCTGACGTTCTGCCCGAGCAGACCAGCATATATAATATATTTGTTACGAGAGAAACCCGAGTCTGTAAAATTTGTAAGGTGCTAAATCGTTGCACGGTCGCTGTTACGTATATTTTTATCCACACGTTTATAGACTGCAAACCAAAGGGTGGGGTTGCGTGGTGTTCGTTCATAACAGATGGATGACCAGGGGAGCGCAAACTTGGCGACTGCTGGAAAGCAACCGCGAACTGCTAATAACGCGGTAAGTGCAGATTGTGGAACAGAATCTTCGTTTATTTTAAGTGTGAGTAAACTGATGCGGGCGATGTTCAGGCTCCCGGTGGCGCACATCGGGGCGCGGGGTTAGTTGGGCCCGCTAAGGTAAACGCCGGCACCGGAGCATTTGTGCATTTTTAGCTTGTTGCGAGCGTTTTATATAAGCCGGAGGTCACGCTGGGGACATACCGTCGCCAGCGTGGCCTGCTTCTGGTTGGTTGAAGTGTTTCATTTTCGTGTTCACCGGGCTACATCTTTTTACTGTGTTGAAGCCTCTGCGGACCGTGTAGCGCGTGCGCTGATCGCCAACGGGCCGGTCGCGCAACGATGCGGCGGTTATGCAAGCCTCTTGTCCCTGTTTTTTTAAGGGTGTTCTTCGTATAAGCCGGAGGTCACGCTGGGGACATACCGTCGCCAACGTGGCCTGCTTCTGGTTGGTTGAAGTGTTTCATTTTCGTGTTCACCGGGTTTCATTTTTTTACTGTGTTGAAGCCTCTGCGGACCGTGTGGCGCGTGCGCTGATCGCCAACGGGCCGGTCGCGCAACGATGCGGCGGTTATGCAAGCCTCTTGTCCCTGTTTTTTCAAGGGTGTTCTTCGTAAAAGCCGGAGGTCACGCTGGGGACATACCGTCGCCAACTTGGCCTGCTTCCGGTTGGTTGAAGTGTTTTCGTTTCGTGTTCACCGGGTTTCATTTTTTTACTGTGTTGAAGCCTCTGCGGACCGTGTGGCGCGTGCGCTGATCGCCAACGGGCCGGTCGCGCAACGATGCGGCGGTTATGCAAGCCTCTTGTCCCTGTTTTTTAAAGGGTGTTCTTCATATAAGCCGGAGGTGACGCTGGGGACATACCGTCGCCAGCGTGGCTTGCTTCTGGTTGGTTGAAGTGTTTCATTTTCGTGTTCACCGGGTTTCATTTTTTAATGTGTTGAAGCCTCTGCGGACCGTGTAGCGCGTGCGCTGATCGCCAACGGGCCGGTCGCGCAACGATGCGGCGGTTATGCAAGCCTCTTGTCCCTGTGTTTTTAAGGGTGATCTTCATATAAGCCGGAGGTCACGCTGGGGACATACCGTCGCCAGCGTGGTATGCTTCTCGTCGTTTGAAGTGTTTCATTTTCGTGTTCACCGGGTTTCATTTTTTTAATGTGTTGAAGCCTCTGCGGACCGTGTAGCGCGTGCGCTGATCGCCAACGGGCCGGTCGCGCAACGATGCGCCGGTTATGCAAGCCTCTTGTCCCTGTTTTTTAAAGGGTGATCTTCATATATGCCGGAGGTCACGCTGGGGACATACCGTCGCCAGCGTGGTATGCTTCTCGTCGTTTGAAGTGTTTTCGTTTCGTGTTCACCTACACATACATGCATTTGCCTACCGGATGGTGACCTTTTGCAAGGCTAGTGTCCAGCTTATTATATGCAAGCGTCTGCCTCCTATGAATGGTCTACCTCATCATTGTTGTCTCTAGGGGTCTTGGGGTGCTTGCGTATGTGCGAGCTCGTATATAGAATTCCTATCCGGTAATGTCACGAGCCACACCGGTTAACACACAGGTGCACGGAGGGTTTCCTATGGGGGGCATATTGTTCTCGGGAGCTTTGCCGTGCTCGCCATGTATATACTCCTGTCGTTTGCATGCAACTACATGTTGTGCGCTTCCCGGTGGCATATCGTTGCTGAGGAAGTCACACGGTGTTCGTGTTGCGTGCTGTCGCACAGATGTTCCCCGACTGCCCGCCCGAGGTTGCCCACGGCGATGACGCTGCATCTAAACAAGTCGAGGAAGAACTACTAGAGGATCATGTCCATAGGATCAAGCCTCCCGACACCGTGAAACCAGTCGGGCACAACGATGCAGGCTTTCTGCCTATTATGCCCAAAAAACTGACACCTGATGACCTGCGCGACTTGCCATGGTGGGCGTATCTGTCTGATCGCCCTCCCCCGGCAGAGGGCACCGTGGAAGACGGGGAGGCATGCACCTTCGATTGGAAGTGGTCCGTGCAGATGCTGGATGCGGCCTGCTCGGAGGTCGTCCTGAAGGAAATCATTGACATTTGCAACCGGCACCTGGTTGCCAGTGCCAGTTGGAAAGAGCTGTATGGTACGTGGCACAAGGATACATCCGAGCAAAACCTGCTTACCCTCCGGGAGCACTACGCGCTGTGGCGCAAGGGAGTGTTGAAGCCGGTTGTTCAGGTGTCCAAGGAAGGGACAGCTGGCGTTACAATGGAGGACACTGTGGGCGACCCTCGTGACTGGGTGCAAGTCGCGGATGCCTCGATGATGCGCGCGACCCAGGAAAAAACGGAGTGCGAGGATGAGCTCGCGCGGCAACGTAGTGAGCACACGGACGGGTTTAATGCTATGCTCACCGTGTTCATGACGTATGTGGTAGACTACCAGTAGCTGAAGGCTGAGGTCCTGTTCTCTCATAAGGAAATCGGCGCGGACTTCACATCCGGATCTCACCAACTGGGTGAGGGCGCGCGCTATACCATACAGGCCGACTGGCATGTTGGGCACTGGCTATTCCCATCCATCTTCACCACCGTGAAGCATGGCCTTGTGGACGACAGGCTGCGGTCTGGGATTCTTGAAGCTACGGGAATGGTGGTGAAGCGGACCTACGACAAGCCGACGCCTCTAGGGCGGGACGTCGAGAGCAAAATCCAGTTCCTTCACACCGATACCAAGTTTCCCAAGGCAGGCAAGGGATCCTGGGGCTGGCCGGATTACGACGTGTTCTCATGTGGCCTGTTGCTGAGGGCCCAATGCCTGCTGACGGAGGTGCTACCCGAAACGCAGCGGGCCTGCCATTGGGACAGGTTTTGCTCGATGGATTACAGCCTCGTGGTTCAAAACTCCAGGCATGGCGATCCCACTTCGGCTCCCTTCCGTCGTGTTCACCTCGGGGGTCCCATGGGAACACTGTGGTTCTGGCCAGCCGACCGCATGGCGCACCGCGGTCTTTCTCCAAGTGGGCGCCTCCCGCTCGACCGTACTCGTCCTAAGCAGTTCTACTTCGTGATCTACTCCGCAGCCAGAGTGCGTACTAAGGGAACCATTGACCTGAATAACGCGGTACTCGGCAGCCCGCACAGTGTCATCTCGCAATATGGCTTGGCGTGCCGCATGATGTGCGTTGCGGGTGGAGACGAAATACGATTTGCGGGAGGCTACGACACCTTGCCAGGTGTTTGGGCGTGTTCCCTGTGCAGATCAGGCGTTCTGGGTTGTGACGCTCTGCGTACTATCGGAGCCGTGATGTGTGGTCCGTGCCAGCGTGTGCGGCGCGAAGCTGAAGTCCGGGCGCCACTATCCGCGCATGAGAAGCACCCGGGGCAGGCGGCCACATTGGCCGATTACTGCCAGTTAGACGAGGCCGAGGCGAAGCTGCATGCACTCCTGAATGTGGAGGACCTAGGCCTTGCTTGGAACAAACTCCGCGGGGTGCTCGGCGCTGAGGCGTGGGGACGCGCGGATGCCACGGTGAAGCACGGGATCGCCAAGCTGACTTGGGGTGACGGTGAACATCCAACCGGTGAACGTCCGCCGGCGCGGCCTTTGCAGGACTCTGGCGACGGCATCACTGCTCTCTGGGACCGACGGGCTACCCGTGACGACGCATTCTCATCTTTTGACGATCACCACTTGTACCGGGAACTGGGTGTCTGCTGCCCGGGCTTGCGTAGTGTCGTGTTCGGTATGCTTACCGCGTTGAACGCGCAGCGCCTGCGGACAGCCGGTATTCCTCTTGGCGCGGACAAGTCCTACAGGAAACAATACCTGTTCCATACGGACGCGGAGGGCGGGCTGCATGTGAACATACGTGTTGCTGAACTCTTGCAAAGTCCTGATCAGCTGGACCTGGGTTTCGCAAAGAAAGTGGCGGCGAAGCTGTCGCACCGATGGGATCCCGGACATGCACGATCCCTCGTCGTGCGATGCGATTGTGCATACGAGACTGGTGGAGATGCGTCGCGAGCGATGCCCGGCAAGTGCATCGTGCGGGCAAGTGCATCCCATAAAGACCATGGGGAGTACCGCGTGCGTGCTCTGGGTGCGTGCCGTAACCAACAGAGAAGCAAGGCAGCAGCCAAGCCTTCCATGGATCTCGCTTCTGAGGAGGCATTGCGAGCGGCAACCGCAAACGGTTTCCAGCCAAACGCTGTTCCGCCAAACTTTGCACCAAACTTTGCACGTGTTTCGTTCGGTACCGATGACGTCATCCGGATGCCCATGGACCCCCGGGGGCGTATATTGGAGGCATCCTTCGACCATCCCGACGAGATTTTCCCTAATGTGCTGCCGTTAGCACGTCGCGTGCTGGCTCACGTGCATTGGCCGCTCGAGGGTAATGCAGACCGTTTTACTTCTCTCGCGGAGTTCGAGCAGGCCTTGGCCAAACACGGCCTGCGACGAGTCCAGACAAAAGGGGACGGCAACTGCTGGCTGCACGCCTTGGGTGTACACATTCCGGAAGTGCTTGAACAGGGTTCCTCCGTGAAGGTCCTAACAATGAACTTCCGTAACGCCATCTGCGCGTCGTACGATTTCAATCGGCAGCTTTACCCCACCGGGATGCTCGACGCTAATCTTGCTGACGGAGAGCCGCCACTGCGCAAAATCCTGCTTACTGCCCAAGCGTACAACGAACCGCAGTTCCTCCATATCATTGCGAACATGCTTCGGCGAGTTATTCAGGTGTACACTCTGTGGCCGATGGTCGACGTGCCAGGGGTGGGGTGCAATGTTCCCACCGATACCGATGCTCTGGCACGATACTTGCCGCCTTTCAGCATGAAATATATTTGCCCACATCCGTCACTGGGCTTGGCTAGCCGTGAACCGGTACGAGTCGCCCATTACGTTCAATTTAATAAGTTTCCTGGACACTACGAGCGGATCGAGGCATTTCCAGATCCAGGTAGATACCCGTGTACACACCGTCGTGAGGTACTGTTTTCGAATTGTCTCTAGGGGTATTGGGGTTCTTTGGTATGTGCGAGCTCGTATAGAGATTCTTTATCCGGTAATGTTACGAGTCACGCTGGTTAACACACAGGTGCACGGAGGGTTTTCTATGGGAGACGTATTGTTCCGTGCTCACCTTGTTGGAGGTTTACCGTCCGCACCTTGTTTAGACTCCTGTTGCTTGCATGCGACTACATGTTGTGCGCTTCCCGGTGGCATATCGTTCGCCAGGAAGTCACACGGTGTTCGTGTTGCCCGGCAGCACAACATGTCGTTGTAGCCCGGCAGAGCATGTACGGCCTGGGGTTGCTTACCTATGCATGTGATGTGTGTATGTACCAGAGGGAGCCATGGACCACACGCAGTAGTGTGCAGTACCCGGTGTGTCGCTCGTTACGACAATGGTTGGTGGTGCCGGTGCCGAAGGACGGAAAATGTTTCATCTGGACCTTGGCGATGGCTGTCTACGGCACTCGGGATGTGACTCGTGGAGCCGTGGCGGTAATAGCGGCTCGCATTGCCTGGGGTCATACGCAGACGCACCGGCATCCGGCACGAGCAACAACGCCAACTGTGCGAAGAATACAATTGTCACTGGGGATACTTGACGGGCAGCACACTGAGGATCTACTCGGAATGTAGATATGAGAATGTCCTCCCGCTGAGCCACAGCACACCTTGTCACGTAGACCTAGTACAATTTAGAGGGAAGCGACCCTCCTTGTGTAGGATTTCCGAGCTACGTTCAATCGGGATCTCGGTACAGTACACCTGCTCAACGGATGTTGAAGCTTCCATCGATCTAACCATCTAATCATCGTAAGCTCCTTGTTATATGGAATGTTATATGCTGGCGTGAAGCGATTCCAGAAGCTACTTGTTGCCAATCCTTTTGGGGACCCTTGTGGGGATCCCAAGTTCCCAATCCTTTTGGGGCCCACTCGAGGGCACCTTGCGTTTACCGATTATCCGCTCGCTGCCTTGTGCCCGCCGGTACACTTCGTGTTAGTGCATTCCAGCTCCCTATGTCATGGTGATGGTCCGTGCACGGGGCATATGTCGGGATGCAGGTCGAGAATCACACATACCTCGGTAGAGTGGGCTTGCATCGTTGGCAACTCATAAAACTGTGGGGACAAGAGGGTAGAGCCCAGCAGGGCTTTTGGCCAGAGAGTGATTCCGACAGCTTCGGGGAGCACGCGCTTGCACTGTTGAATGACGTCTACGGTGAGAGTCGGCTACAGCATGCTCGGTATGCCATGGTCGGCGAGTGTCCTCTGACACCGGGAGCAAGCTACTTCGAGTTTGGTGGGGTGCCCCGTCCGGGTTGGGCGGTCCCTGAGTTTGGCGAAGGCTTGCTGCGTATACGTGTGTACACCACCCCCGTGGACGGCGGTGACTGCCATGGATGGTGGGGTGAGGTAGTGCTCGTCCGTGGTCCGTGGGCACACCCATGCCTTCACTACACTAACGCCTTCCAGTCGTTTTTCGTTACCAGTTTGCACCGTGACCTCACGGATGCCCCCACCGTTGCCAGCCCCCCTGCGGTTGGGGCTGTCTCGAGGGTATTGACACCCACCCAGCTTAGGGAACGTGTGGACGACGTGAATACTGTGTACTCCGCCTTCATAGCATGGCGTGGCTACGTCCGTCTTGTATGCTGTGCCATGTGCGGCCTGCTGGCTGCTAATCGAAAGTGGTGCCCGTGCCGACGTGTAGCGTACTGCGGCCCTAGCTGCCAGCGTGCTCACTGGAGAAGCCACAAGCCAGAGTGTGCGTGGAAGACGACGGCCGACAATAGCCAGGGAACTCGACCGGGCCTTTAGAGCAGCAGACTGGCATCTTACCACTTAGGAGGACCGCCCCCTATCTAGCTGTAACAAAACACTTTTATATGAAGATAGTAATCTCCATTTGCCTGGTGGCCGTGTGCTGCCTACTCCATGATGTTCCGGTAGCGATGGATTGATGTCTTGCGTGATTCGTAATATCCCTGTGCACACGGATGTCATGGTTTTGCGGTGATAAAACTTCGTTATGATAAAACTTCGGACCCGCTGTATTGCATTGAATTTACCCGCTCGCGCTGGGGTGTGATGTAGGATCTGTGCATGATCTCCGCGATTGCATCCAATTCGGACGACACACGCCTTTGGGTTGATATGACAACATACTTGCAGCGAGTCGGCCGAACGTTCGTCAGAATCCGCCGAATGCGCCTTGCACGTGGCGCGGTGGGGAACCACATGACACTCCTGTTTCACGGACACACGTGGTTGGACAACGGACACACGTGGTTGGACACACGTGGGATGCCAATTAACAGATGGGGGCTTCTGCGCACACAAAACGCAGCCCTAGAAACTGCGGAGAGGTACCTGTTGAACGTCCCGGCTAGGTTGGGACCTGATAACGCCGCGCGCCTTATGTTGGGACAGCGTGTGGGCACGGTGTGTTCTCGCGAGGGGCTCCTCCCATGTCGGCAAGGGTTGTTCCTGGCCCTTGTGCTGACCACGGTGCGCACGATATTCCGGTTTGTACACGATTGGCGCATGCAGGGTGAGAGATATGGAAACATCATTGTGTGCGGTGTGTTGTACCCTCGGTGGTCGCGCGAAAGTTGGAAAACCGGTCATTTCCCTTCGGTTACTGTCATGGAGTTCGTGGGGTGTCTTCCAGGGGGGGGTGGTTTGGAAGCTGCGGGGGAGATCCTCGTGTTGTCGGATACCTCGGGGAACCCGTTCGAACCGGTAATGGTAAGCACGGGATGCAATGTTTCGCAGTTTGCACCGTTGGTGACATTTCGACTGTCGAGCGTGCGCTCGGAAAACGCGCACGGAGGAATGTATCCGTGGTACTACCGGTATGCGATGTTTCGTGCGGATGTTGGGCTTGGAGCGAGGGCGGACGCGCAATCGCACGCGCACAAGTGTTGGCGCACGATACTGCACATGGAGGAAAAGTGTTCACAGCCTGCTGTGGCATCGCGCAACGGAAAGAAACGGGATCCCTGTGCGCAATGTGGGGCGGATCGGCGGGCTGTTGTCGGCGGACGGAAGTTGTACAAGTGCAGCAAGTGTCTCTCCGCGGTGTATTGCGGCGAGGAGTGTCAGAGAGCACACTGGGAATCTACCCACCACCGGGAGTGTAAGGCGCTGGCGGAAGCTCAGTGGGTTAGTTATTCCGGGCTCTGGGCACGCGGGGAATGGTCGTCTCGTCCTACCTTCATGCTGTGCCACGTGCGGCCAGCTGCCTGCTAATCGGAAGAGGTGCCCGTGCCGCCGTGTAGCGTACTGTGGCCCTATCTGCCAGCGTGCTCATTGGAGAAGCCACAGGCCAGAGTGCGCTGGACGTCGGAGTACGGATCTCATAGAAGCATAGTAGTTACAGTCTACCATTGTGGCGTGCCGGATAGCGGACAACTCCTCTGCCAACCCCTCATCAGTGGTTACCTATCTAGCTCTAACCAAACACTTTTATATGAATAATATTGATCTCCATTTGCCTGGAGGCCGTGTGCTGCCTACTCGATGATGTTCCGGGAGCGATTGATGTCTTGCGCGCATCGTAATATCAATCTGCTCACGCGCGGACCGTGTAGCACGTCCGCGTGCTTTGAATGCAACCGCCGTTTACAATCGGCGCTCACTCCTTTCCGTGAAATCACCTAGAGCTCGACGATGGGGCACGCTCAAGCGAAGTATCGGCGGTAGAGGGGGCGGGGACCGGGTTTTGTATACAGAAACGCAAACGGAAAAGTCATGAGTTTTGGCATTCAACCGTTTCCTTAGGCGCAACAAATCTCCCCGTCGGTCTTCTGGAGAATTATAGGCAGGCCATCAAGAAAGTACCGACTGGGCTCGTTTTGGCCACCGGCGCGTTTGCCCATAACGGCAAATGCCCCGAGTGGCAGGCAGCCAACTACACTGTCTTACGCGATACCATATACGCGAACGCATCTGGGTTCCACGTTTTGAGGACCATGCCAGAAAGCCAGGGGAAGAACGAGGCGAAGGAGCAGGTGATCGCGCAGCTAGAGATATGGCTGAAACAAAACCTGAAAATCATAACGTCCTAACGTGGGTTAGGCACTGCTCATCCCAGGGCAAGTGCATCGCGGATTCCCCCGACCCGGCGTCCCCATGTGAAAAGTGCGAACCCAAGATTTTACAGCACCTGACAACCGTCTACCGCTTCGTGCAAACCAAGAACAGTCAGTTGGGGCATACCACCCTCGCGTTCCCTACCGAGAAGGAGATCGCTGCTATCAAGGCCCGGTTCCCCGAATTGTGGAAGAAGGCATGTCAGGGGACCGCCCCGAACCTGCCCGTCAATAGCGAACCGCCCCCTCCTCCAACAGCGCCAGCCCCGGCGTCACGGAGTACAGCCCTAGTTCATGTCACGAACGACGCGCCCCCATCTACTGCTGTGCGAGCCCTAGCGCCACCGAGCACTGCCCCGTCTGAAGCCGTGCAGGCCGCGGCCCCACGTCCAACAGGGCCAGCAAGGCCGGCGGTGTTTATCGGAAATGTCACACAGGAACTTCGTGCACACTGTCCATGGTTCATGGTGGACACGGTTTCCCGGACGGTACATGTGTCACCAGCCCCTCGGTACCAGGCCAATGTCAATCCCGAGTACCCGTGGATGCAGCACGTCGCAGACCTGTTGACGCTGCTGTGGCCAGCGGAAACCGGGACGTTGGCCCAGGCGCCGGCGAGTACGCTATTGCCGCCCCCTCCAGCCAGGGCGCCCCCACAGATTGCCACCGTTGATCTGGCATTCCCACCCCAAGAACCTCCCTCGATTCCCAGCTTGGTGCAGGCTGCGTCCACCGTGCAATCCTGGCAACTGACCGCCAAGGAAGGGGTCCAGCAACAGCCGCAGCGCGCCGTTGAAGCAGAAAAGCAGGGTGTCCTTGCACGGGACTGCCTGCAATCTGCCCCTCCCGCGGAACCCGCGGTGTCCCCGCTGAGCCAGCTACGGTCCGGCGGTTTCCCAAGAGAAGCCTTCCGCGAGTGGCCCACAGGCCCCCGCTAACAACCCATCACCTGTACAGACCCCAGAGTTTGAGCGCAGCAGGAGAGTCACGATGCAGAGGAACTAAGACAGGATGAAACCTATGCTCGAAGCGGCAAGACAGTTGCAATTGGTCGCCCTGAGCGCGGCCGACTCCACGCCGTCAGCAGGGCTGAAATTGCTGAGCGAAGTATCCGACGAGCGTCTTCTGGAGCACATGCAACGTCTGGCCGCGGATGGCAAGTTCCAAGCAATTACTTACAAGAACGTGCTGGAAACATTGCCGCAGCCTTACACATTCGGCGCTTACAAGCACTTGCCACCGGTGCTGGAGAAACCGATGAACTCAGCGCTCACGGTTGCCTTGAAGACACGGGTGGCGGCCAACGCTGCCATGGCCCTCCTCCAGCAGGCAATCAGTAAAAAGCGCAACGCCCCCCCTACAGTCCCTCCGCGACAGAGCAAGGCGCGGACGGCGTCTTCTGCGGGGGCCACACGCACAGCCAGCGCCCCTCCAGCCGACAGTCGCCAGGTGCAGGTGTCCGGGCAAGGCATGCCCGAGCTGATTGAGAACATACGGCTGAAGGCCCTCGAACGCGCTAAGAAGAACCGTGTTAACACTTAAAGGGCGAATTCAGATTTTGCAGTATAGGATCAGTATGAGCGCGGAAAGTGCCATAACTTCTACGTTTGTCACCTACTTGAGATGTATGAAGTATTGGTATCCATATTTGTGAGTTGAGCAAGGTCCCCCAACCCCGTAAAGGCCATCAAACTCAATATATTGAGCAAAAAAAACTTATCGGAAAGTGCAGGGGTATGAGTGCCCCATACTAAAGGGTAGGGAGGAATGCGTGCATGCACTCCAACCTAGCGGCATACATGTATGGTTGTATGCTCGTGTGCTCTAGGTGTAAGCCGTGGTGTAAAGTAGATAGTTGCGTGTGTGCTTTGTTAGGCACGCGAAGTAGGGGCACGAATGGATAAGTAGAACGCGAGATATGCCCCAAAACGTATGCGACACCAACTTGAAAACAGTATCAGTATGAGCAGTATATCAATTCGCCCTTTAAGTGTTAACTGCGGACTACACCTGATGGCCAAAAATCGGCGGCGGCTGCGTATGGCCAAGCGACTGTGTCAACGACTGCGTCGGCAGCAACACATATCACAGGCTGCTTCGGATGTCGCAGCATCACCGCGGGGAAAGCCTTATGATGAGGCTTTGGATGAAGGTGTGCATTATCCCGCAAGCTCGTCATCATGCGACGGGTTGGCAGCATCGCGTG
The DNA here is from genome assembly GCA_001247695.2 of Cymbomonas tetramitiformis. NCBI lineage: Eukaryota > Viridiplantae > Chlorophyta > Pyramimonadophyceae > Pyramimonadales > Pyramimonadaceae > Cymbomonas > Cymbomonas tetramitiformis. The sequence continues at coordinate 206 of LGRX02032244.1, read as the reverse complement.
AGTCTGATTCGGATGTCGCAGCATCATCGCGGGAAAAGCCTTATGATGAGGCTTTGGATGAAGGTATGAATTATCCCGCAAGCTCGTCGTCGTGCGACGGGTTGGCAGCAGCAGCCGTGGCATTACCTGCGGAAGGGCCTTCAGATGGAGCGTCAGATGATGACGCTTTCTGGGCTCGCGTTGATAGTGAAAGTGCTCGCGCAGCG
>LGRX02032243.1:0-16762 GCA_001247695.2 Cymbomonas tetramitiformis | reverse complement strand
ACATATTCAGTGTGCCCTACCCACTTACGCCCACGGTCTGCCGCACCAACCCAAAAGGACCGCATAAATCCTACAGGGCACACCCCCTCGTTCCGGTCGCGTGTCGGAGGAGCTGTCCTCACACCGCACCATACATATTCAGTGTGCCCAACCCACATGTGCCCACGCGTGGTGTGCCACACCAACCGCAAACAACCACATACATAGTGTTGGCCACACCCCCTTCTTCCGGTCGCGTGTCTGAGGAGTTGTCCTCACACCGCACCATATATATTCAGTGTGCCCTACCCACATGCGCCCACGGTCTGCCGCACCGACCCAAAACAACCACATACAACCCACAGGCCACATCCCCTTCTTCTGGTCGCGTGTCAGAGGAGCTGTCCTCACACCGCACCAAACATATTCAAGGGGCCCAACCCATATGCGCCCACGCTCGGTCCGCCACACCTTTGCATCAATCGTTTCTCCCCGTGAAACGGACATATACTCGACACATAAATGGATAGATGTATAGATATGTTCTACTATCACCCCGTACCAAACCACTACATATCTACAAGTGGAGCCACGGGTCCGGGGGCGCGCCTCGAGCCTTGAATCACAAGGACACGCGCACGCCACTCCTAACCCACCGGCTGGAATCCACTTCCACCCCCAAACGAAAATGACATGGTACAATTAGCCACGGGTACAGGGGGCGCGCCTCAAGCCTTGAATCAGGACTCGCGCACGCCGCTCCCGACCCACCGGCACCTTGTCCCTACGGTTGTAAACAACTTATAACAACTTATAACACCGTGGCCAACAAGTAACAATTTATAACACCGGTCACCACGGCGCGGACATTGAAAATGATGCACGACCACTATGGGCATCGCAACTTTGCCCCTACTAAGCTACAAGCTACGGTTTTTTGCCCTCCCGGCAGGCGCGAGGGGGCTGCTCGGGCGCCAGATACTTGTTCACTGGCGGTTGACAGGGAGCTCGGGGCCTCCCCCGCTGAGAGGCTCGGCATCCCTCCGCACAGTCCACTGCTGCAGCTCCGCCTTTGCTTGAATCTTGTAAGAGTCTTGTACCTATGGGCATCCAACCAAGATGTTAGAACTCAAAGACTAAAGAAATGGAAAGGTCAAGGAGAGGGAAAAAAGCTATAGAAGCATACCTTTAGTGTGTGGCATCTCGGGTTTCAACCGAGATCTCCAAACCGCAGGTTTGGCGCTCTGTTTGAGCTAATGCCACAAACGATTTGCAATGCTGAAAAAAACTGTCGCCCCCAAAAAGATAGGGTTGCCAAGAGTGCCTCCATCTTTTCGAAAAAATACTCAAACCAAACGAACTAGGGGTAATCATGTGGTGGTTTTCCGCGAGGAGAACGCTCGTGAAGTCCAATTAGTTGTCAAAATAGCGCTTTTCCCGCTATGGAAGGGCCTGAAAACCTGCGAATCAATTTCAAAAAGGAGAGGGTTAGTAAGTACAACGCGTGAAAAAACAAGCTTCTATTGTGTGGCATCTCGGGTTTCAACCGAGATCTTCAAACCGCAGGTTTGACGCTCTGTTTGAGCTAATGCCACGAACGATTTGCAAGCTGAAAAAAACTGTCGCCAAAAAGATAGGGTTGCCAAGAGTGCCTCCATCTTTTCGAAAAAATACTCAAACCAAACGAACTAGGGGTAATCATGTGGTGGTTTTCCGCGAGGAGAACGCTCGTGAAGTCCAATTAGTTGTCAAAATAGCGCTTTTCCCGCTATGGAAGGGCCTGAAAACCTGCGAATCAATTTCAAAAAGGAGAGGGTTAGTAAGTACAACGCGTGAAAAAACAAGCTTCTATTGTGTGGCATCTCGGGTTTCAACCGAGATCTTCAAACCGCAGGTTTGACGCTCTGTTTGAGCTAATGCCACGAACGATTTGCATGCTGAAAAAAACTGTCGCCCCCAAAAACATAGGGTTGCCAAGAGTGCCTCCATCTTTTCGAAAAAATACTCAAACCAAACGAACTAGGGGTAATCATGTGGTGGTTTTCCGCGAGGAGAACGCTCGTGAAGTCCAATTAGTTGTCAAATAGCGCTTTTCCCGCTATGGAAGGGCCTGAAAACCTGCGAATCAATTTCAAAAAGGAGAGGGTTAGTAAGTACAACGCGTGAAAAAACAAGCTTCTATTGTGTGGCATCTCGGGTTTCAACCGAGATCTTCAAACCGCAGGTTTGACGCTCTGTTTGAGCTAATGCCACGAACGATTTGCATGCTGAAAAAAACTGTCGCCCCCAAAAACATAGGGTTGCCAAGAGTGCCTCCATCTTTTCGAAAAAATACTCAAACCAAACGAACTAGGGGTAATCATGTGGTGGTTTTCCGCGAGGAGAACGCTCGTGAAGTCCAATTAGTTGTCAAAATAGCGCTTTTCCCGCTATGGAAGGGCCTGAAAACCTGCGAATCTTTCAAAAAGGAGAGGGTTAGTAAGTACAACGCGTGAAAAAACAAGCTTCTATTGTGTGGCATCTCGGGTTTCAACCGAGATCTTCAAACCGCAGGTTTGACGCTCTGTTTGAGCTAATGCCACGAACGATTTGCAAGCTGAAAAAAACTGTCGCCAAAAAGATAGGGTTGCCAAGAGTGCCTCCATCTTTTCGGAAAAATACTCAAACCAAACGAACTAGGGGTACTCTAATGGTAGTTTTCCGCGAGGAGAACGCTCGTGAAGTCCAATTAGTTGTCAAAATAGCGCTTTTCCCGCTATGGAAGGGCCTGAAAACCTGCGAATCAATTTCAAAACGGAGAGGGTAAGTCAATGAGTGTAAGGAAACACTCTTCTATTGTGTGGCATCTCGGGTTTTCACCGAGATCTCCAAACCGCAGGTTTGGCGCTCTGTTTGAGCTAATGCCACGAACGAATTGCAAGCTGACAAAAACTGTCGCCAAAAACATAGGGTTGCCAAGTGTTCGAGCGTAAATCTCTTCAAGAACGGCCCAGTGAGGTTGACCAAGTCAAATTTTGAACTTGCAACTTCTCAACTCGAACTGTGTCACGCCCGCAAATTTGAAGTATTTCATAATCGATATGGATATAAATGTTGAACCTCATCATAGGCCACGATCGATGACATGACATCACCCGTCTGCGTGACTGCGTCCATCGCACGAACACCCATCGCACGGTTTATTATACGCTTATACCACCACCGATCAGTGATCCGCTGATGTGTATAATTACTCATCGTCGACTGCCAGACAAATCTTTGGCCTTTTACAAACCCAGCCTCTCCGAGTCATATCTCCTGGCATCACGCCAGTCATTCTGGGGCGCTCGCGTGAACCCTGGGGCCTCCTGAAGCGGGCTTGGTGACATTCCTATGTCATCGGGTATATAATTCTACCGATTTATACCGACTTAAGCAAACTTAAGCAAACTTAAGCAAACTTAAGAAAACTTAAGAAAACTTAAGCAAACTTAAGCAAAAACCTTGTTCTAGTGTATTGTTCAATGGCGGTATGATCAGATATGTAATGATCAATGAAGACAAGATGGTTGGTATGGCTCATTCAGCAGGTATGATTACCTCAAAGAGATGCCAATACACGGATACATTTCAGGACATAAGGGCAATAGGCTTATTATGTAGCCTTCAAAGGCAGCTGGCATTTATGCTGCATTGGTCAGCTCATTGGCTTTGACCTTTCTAGGTGTTGTACTCAGGCCGTAGCCTGCATATTGCATTGAGTAATCTTGACACCTTTAATGATCCAATCAGATGAAATATCAAGAATGGTTGCCCTTTTTCAATGATCATCGGTGGCAGAGGCTATAGTGCTTGCACCGTGTCAATATACAATTCTTGTCTGGATACGCGCTAGACCAGATGTATACAATGTCTAGGTCTTCAAAATCAAGCTCATATGTATGTCATGGCTGATGACCTTAGAAATGTTTGATACAAATATGTGTCAACTTCATGGAGTTCTGCATGGTTTGACTGTATATAGTCAGGCTTACCAAAACAAAAACAATGATGCAACTTACTTTGTTTTATTATTTGTCTTTATTATTTATTTGGTTTTATTTGTATTTTTAGCTTATCATCTTCCCCCCTCAAGGAAGTGTATTGCTAGGCGGTTGTCAAGCGCCGTTTACATACAACAGAGATCCGACCTCTATGTGATGACGTGATAGCTTACTATGAAGCTGGATAGCAGTTCTCGGGTTGCAGCCCATTGCACCAAAGGTGCATCGCAGTCTTTGGGATGCAGCCCGAATTCACGTCATCAGCGTGGGTCATATAGTGCCCAAGCATGTGCTGTATATATACAACACTACCCTCCAGCAGCGAAGTGGTTTGCTATTACCAACATCGTATGCTGTGGGATATCAGATATGTGATTAGAGAGCATGGTAATATATGTACCATGTTTGTCAATATCGGAGAGACTGTGTCTTCTTTAAAATCCTCATGACTATATGTATAATGGTGTTGTACTGATGTCACACCTTCTCTCTGAGTGATTTATTGATTTCAGATGTGATGTCGTGGCAGTCAACCTTGTCCGCTTGTACCGGAGGTTGTATGAATTGTGTCCACGTCATTGGCACGAGTCATATTGTGTCCATGCATACGCGATCTCAGCGCAGGTCACAATACAGTTTACCGGAATATCCTAGTTCACTAGATATCAGAGGGTCCCGAACTGTGTGGATAAACTCTCCTAATATAAATAAACCCTAAGCTAGATATACCCGGAACGGTCTCGCAACGGTCTCGGAAACTAGCCTACCTGTGACACAGCGTGTGTCACAGCACGAAGCTATAGATCAGTCAGCAGTCCAGTGTTGGTCCTAGGGGTCTGACATAGAGGCCTGCCTGTCAGGGCTGCCTATACAGATTCCAGCACACCACCCCAGCACTGTGGGTGGTGACTGGCTAGGAGAGTCAGAATGTAAATCTCTAGGGCAGAAGCCAGGGTGACAAGTCCTAACTGCTAATCCAACTGTGCTATTCTGATACACAAACTGAAATCCCTCTAACCAGCACAAGAGAAACCATACAGGCAATGCAAGTCCTGCTAAACTACTGAAAAGCTCTGTGCCAGTAAGTCAGATTGAAGAATTCAAAGGTGTCAAAGTAAAAGCATAAACCAGATTGAAGACCATGTTGAGGTCAAAGTACATCTCAGCACACCACCATGAAAGTGGTGTACTGCCAGAACCAGAAACATAACTACTCGGGGTCAAAGCTCAGAGGAGCACCTCCACCACATCGATCACCGTAGTAGCCCGCCGTAGCACGGCGGAGCAATACGGGGCGGCCAAAGTGCAAGGTGTCGGTCACTGGAAAATCATTCGCCAGAGAATTTGACGGAGTCGATGTTGCTGATTCGTCGATCACGGGAGGCTGCACCGCACCGGGGTGCTGCCAAGTGCTGCCTGACGGTGGGGCCTCGTCATCCGAAGACGATGCCGGCGACAGCGGAGGACCGTCCTCAAATAACATGGCAGGCGGCGGCGGCCCGGGATGCCACGGCACCGGAGCCATATAGAGGCCCTGCCGCCTCTGTACCCGCCGGTGGAGACGAGGCGGAATAGCACACGGCACCGTAACAAGCGGCGCCTCCTCTCCCCTGCACAGCACAGGCTGCGGCGCAGCCCGACCCGATACCTGCACAGGGTCGATGTCATTGGCCACCGTATAGGTGGCAGCCCCCACTCCCATGACAGAAATCAAGAGAGTGAAGGTAAGAAGGAACGGCATCCCCCATAAGCCCGCGTGGGCGGGGAAGCCCCACGGGGGCTTTCCGCAGCCGTGGCTGCGGGGAGCACCGTCATGCCAATCTCCCAGAGCACCACCAGAGTGAGGTGCTCGGGCTGCGGGCGTCGACGAGTGATTTGCCGAGATTGTCGAAGTCCGCGGCTTCACGACGAAGCTGCCGTCGGCGAGGTCCTCGTAATCGTCCGTGTCGTAACCCGTGAGATCAACCTGTCCGATGGCGGCGTGGTTCACGGTCTGAACGAAGCCAGCGAACTCACCGTCCGCGTCCGCTGTGGTGGTCACCCGCGCCGATTGAAGTGGCGCGGGCTTCACACCCTTCCCCTGCGAGACAGGCATAGCAGGGGCCGGCACGGCGGATGCCGATGCCGCCGCACCACCTGCCGGAACCTGCTCCTCCGGTGTGGCCACCGCTGCGGCGGGTCCGCACACCAGAGCCGAAGCCTCCTGCCCGATGCCGGCAGGAGGCGGGAAAGATGCGTGAGTGTAATGCACCTGCGGGTTGGCCGCGGAGTGAACCTCCGCGGCAAGATCGTCGAGCCGGCGGAGAATGTCATCCCCCTCGGAAGCCGGCTGCTGCTCCACGGTGAAGCCGTAGGCGGACACGTCGACGCCGCCCACCGCTCCCGCACAAAGCACCGCGGGCGGCCCGTACGCGGCTGCCGCACGTGCGAAGGACTCCGCCCCGTCATCCGCCGCCTGCTGGAACAATGCACACATGGCTAGCGCGTGCACCCCCTCCGCGTCCTCCTCGTCGATGGGAACGCAGAATGCCGCGGCAGAGGTGGGCGGGTGTTGGCGCCCGCCCAACGGGCAGTCGCGGTAAAAGTGATACGCCTCACCTTTTCCTGCCTTCTTGCACCTACCGCAGAACGGCTTCGCCCGTTGATCGTCGCGGTCGAATCCCACCGGTGGGGCCTTGTGGGTCCCCACACGGAATCCTCGCGGCTGCTGCCCCCGCTGCTGCTGCTGCCGCTGCTGCACCCGCTCCCGCTGTTGACGCACAACCAGAGCGGCCTCGCCGTGTTGCCGCTGCACGAGCTCCTTGAGCTCCGTGATCTTTTGAAGAAGGGCGTCGTACTCGCTGCTAGACAGGTGCGCGGAGATGCCGTCCGCGCCAGAAGCCGCCTTCCCCCCGCCCGTCTGTGCCCAAGCCTGGTAAATTTCCACAACCATGGAACGGAGCGAAACTAGTGACACATGCGTCAAGTCAGCAGCCATGGGATAGCGGACTTTCACCGCAGCGTAGAACACGGGGTCGAGCCGGGTGTAGAGGGACAACTTCCTCGTGGCCTCGGTCGGTGTCCAGTCGGAAGCTCGGTTATCCCGCACCAAACGTTGCTCCTTAGCCAAGATCGGCTGCGGGTCAACGTTTGCGGGATAACGCAACGCGGCGTGCTCCTCCTGCTGGGACTCCCGTAGTGCCACCGGTACACAGCCCTTGATAACGTCGATGAGAGCTCGCCGTCCATCTCGGTCAGTCGAAGAATCGGTACCAGTCAGCCAGACGAACGCGTTGCTGTGCTTCTCAATCACCAGGGCAAGAACGTCGTAGAGAAGCCCATTCACCCTGTTGACCACGGGTGCCAGAGGGTCGTCGAGGTCAAAGGCACGTAGCTCCAGACCAGCCGACTGAAACTCCGTACGCAGCTGCACCACCAGGTCGGACAGAAGGCCAGCGTCGTCCGTACCGCGAAAATGATGTTTCTTGTCGCCAAGAATATCCTCACGGATACTCTTGGCCCAAGCTCGATGCAGTCGCGTCTTGTAGATCTCGTCGACGAGCTTGGACTGCTCCTGCAGGTAACGTCTGACGGCCACGTCCTCGTCTACGTTCGATGCAGGGTTGGGGGTAGGAACAGAAGGCGTAGCCGCCGTTGGTGTGTTCCGTACCCCGTCGATCAACCTCAGAGAGGCGTCGATGTCGCTGTCCCTCGTGAGGGACTTCTTGGATCTCGTAGTAATTCCCATCTCTAGAAAAGCCTGAGGGGAGGCGGTACGCTGCAGCACGTTTGGGTAGGGTCGCGGAGAAAATGCGACGTCACAGATACGGAACGAGCGGTCGAGCCATGCGAGCGAGGGGCAAAGGAAGATGTCGTCGAGGTCAAAGGTGCCAAGGTCACCAGCCCAAAAATCGGTAGCCAGCGGGATCAAGACTAGCAGAAAACCGTGAATGAACATTGCGTCGACGAAACCCGACCCAAGCCGGTACCCCATAGCTGCGGCTCAAAGTCGCTCACCGCAAGCTGCTCATCTCATAACTCTCGCTGATACCCAAACGCGCAAACGCGCACCACCTCTCCGAGCGGCCGTTTAGCCAATCGTGGCCAAACTAGCAAGTGGAATAAAGCGTGGATGGGGCCACGACCTACCGGAATATCCTAGTTCACTAGATATCAGAGGGTCCCGAACTGTGTGGATAAACTCTCCTAATATAAATAAACCCTAAGCTAGATATACCCGGAACGGTCTCGCAACGGTCTCGGAAACTAGCCTACCTGTGACACAGCGTGTGTCACAGCACGAACCTATAGATCAGTCAGCAGTCCAGTGTTGGTCCTAGGGGTCTGTCATAGAGGCCTGCCTGTCAGGGCTGCCTATACAGGTTCCAGCACAGTGCCCGAGCATACGCGATTTTAGCGTAGGTCACATTGTGCCTCTTATTTATTACATCTGAGAATATCTGTTACTCATCTTTGTGAGTCTAGACAGCATTGTGCTGATTGCAATGCTTTCTCTGGTGACTTATATATCACAGATTATACCAAATGTGGTGATCAGTCCTGATCAGCTTCCAGTCCTGGCGATCTACGACCTGGTCGTAGTGGGAGCTACCTTCTGGGGGCTTAACGGGCTCAGGTACCTTTCCGGCTGCCTTTGGATGATTCTGGGTCTCAGGGTGGGGGCACTCGTCGGTCCCCGGTGCTCCTTCCTCCGGATGACTCTGGACTTCTGCTGTGGCCTGTTCCCTAGCTCGGTCTGCTCTGGTCATCCAGCCCTACAGCATGTTGTTTTATCCTGCGCCCATATGTATCGCCATCCCTGACATTCCACACGCGCATGTGTTTGTGGAATGGTATCCATATTATCATGCACATAATAGACATTATAGTTGATCAATTCACTCTGAATCAGTGAATATCATCATATACATTAATGCCAGTGTGTGTGCAATGTATAGTACTTGTCGATTAGTACTTTTGCCAGTGTGTGTGTGTGTGTGTGCTCACTTTAATGAGAAGTGCACTACACTTACAGGAAGATAACTTCTGGTATTACAATATTCCCAGATAGTTTATCATGCAGGATGATGATCAGCATGCCATGTACTGAATGAATCTAGCATGATATATATCAGGTTAGGAGTTATTGTAATCCTGTTTTAATCTCATTCACAATAATGAGTTGCATATGATTTTACATGTAGCTCTGGTGAGTATTCCATCCAGTAATCCATCATAGAACGTGCATGTGATCCGAAGAGCATCTCGGCTCCACCGGGACATGACGAGCTAGTTATGATGTTAAGACTACTTTCAGGCACCTTATGCTAACATGGTTCTAATATAACTTAGCATGCACTGCAAAATGCTTGTGCAATGTTCAGTATTTGCAATATGCTAGTGTTCCAGTTGTTAACGTGATCAAACTGGATATATATACTACAGCTGGTATCGTGATCAAGCTGTTCTGGTGATGCATGCACAATTTAATGTTGCAGTCACTCAGTATAGTGTATATGTGATGTAATGCTGCATGTATTCACTATATGCTGCATGTTGGAAAATGCTGCAAGTGGAGTATTAGTGCATGTGTGTGTGTGTGTGTGTGTGTTGCAATAATTGCAATCTCAGTACACACATATCTTGCACACTATATTGCTGCAGATCATGAAGATGTACACACATATCTTGCACACTATATTGCTGCAGATCATGAAGATGTATACAACATTTGCAAATAAGTATACAAATTCTGACAGTGAGTATTTTGAAATATCTCTGCAGCCATCAAGATATAGTGTGAAATGCTGCACTATGGTAATCATGCATCAATCGTGCGTCCATCCAGAATATCCCTGCGAGTATACAAATGTTTTGCAGAGTATATTGACGCGAGCATGTAATGCACAGATGATCGTTGCAATCATTTTGACATCATCATCGCAAAACTGCAAGATGATCGTAGCACGCTGCAAGTGAATTTATACAATCACGCGCGCTGCTGATGAAAAGCATATATCGTCGCCATTTTTCAGCACATGATACGAGCGCTGACTTATGCTGACTTGTGCGCGGATCATGAATCCGTCGATGATTTCTATGCCGTATCTCATTCTGCGTAATTTTTTCAACTGCGAATCATCCATGCGCGTGCATGTGAATGCCGCGCATACTTCTGATTGCGAATCACTTCTGCGAGAACATGTGATTGTCGCGCATGCTGTCAACTGCGAATCAATCTCTCGCGCATCGACATATATGATCGCCGTACAGTATACATTTCTCAAAGCTGCAATTCGTTCTGCGCGCATATGTGACCATAGAGCATTTTTATGCCTCGTGCACACCTTTTCGCACAGTAAATTTGATGATTAGCTGTATGTGCGATCCTGCGAATGCGACAATTATCTCGCGCACTGTCTTCGCTATTGCAGCGGTATATGCGATATATCAATATGCGTATTATTCGACTGCGTCGCCAAATATGCTTGAGCTCCGCAACCTGTAAACACACAATTATTGATATCTATGCGCTGCACTCACTTGAGTTCTCGTTTCTCGTGCCTGATGAGCTAGAATACCATCTGATACGGGCTGATATGCGAGCCCTCAATATATCAATAATATAATAGAAAGCGCGGTGTTATTGGATTGTAACACACGTGCAAGTTATGAGCGGGATGAGTGCAGTGACTTCTGTGAGAAGATGCTGCTCTAGCACAACGCTAGCTCATCTATACCGAATGTCTCCCATCGCATAGATGGTACCGCCATTGGGTTGTGAACCCGAGACATTGGTTGAACGACCAGTACGATCGGCAGAACGAATAATGCGTTCGCCCTATGATGCTGCGCATGCTTGTTCCGCACATGCTAGAAGCGAAGATGATTTCTTGTTTGTTACTTCAAGATTGTATCTTGCTTTGCCATCTTCGAGTTCGACATACGAACTCTCGATGACAGGTGTCATTCAAGTCTTTCCTTGAATAATGACAGATGATGTGACTTATCATATGATGACATGTACAGTCATAGTCGACCGTACTGACGACTGTCTGTCATTATAATATATGACATGACTCGACATGACATGACATGGTATGACATGTCTGACAGGTATGACACGTATGCCATGTATGACATGTATGACACATGTGTCATCGGTCATAACCCTGACAGTGCCGCCCCCCCAGTCTGACACCCCGGCGGAGGTGGCAATCATGACGTTCGTTGCCCCCGTGATCGACCCGTCACCACAGCTCGCCCCGTTATCCGCATCTACGGCTGGCGAGCCGGTGGTGCCGTCTGCGGAGCCACCGCTTACTCAGCTTACTCTGCACTTGGCATGCTCTGACCCCGACGAGGTACCAGAGGACCCCGATGACGACGCCGCCCTTCATGGCTTCACTGAAGAGGACTTCGATTGGCCGGCTTTCCGAGAGACTCCGTGGATTCCTTCGATCGTCACCAGCGCCAACACCAAAAAGACCGTAGAGCGGGACTAGCCCGCCTAGCCTGTTTATATGTCTCTTAGATGCCTAGGCAGCGCCCATGCACGGATGTGCTTCTAGCTGGGTTGGAAAAGGCCCCCTCGGCCTGGACACTAAATTGACATTAGGTTAGGGCTTAGGGTTTTCCTTGCTCTTGCATGGCCACTCACACCTTCGGGGTGAGGTGGTGTCACGGGGAAGCTGAAATTCCCCCCCACTGTATGGGGGTCTAGCTTCTCCTAGTATCACCCCTTGCTGCGTGTGTCACTGGTCGTGTGTCACCGTATGGCACTCACCTGCTAGAAAGCTCACTTCCCGTAATCCTTCTATCAGTTTTGTTATCACCGGTTTCCCCAGCCACTGCTTTCTGAGTCCCTGTTACAGTGAAACTGTTATATATCCTCACGAATATATATACCCATTTTCACCTGTTCTATCAGCATTCCATATTACTAGAAAGGACGTCTTAACACTGTGTCTAAAAACATGTTCCGCGCCGGTTGTACGCGTACAACGGGGGCGGGCGGGTCACGTACTTCTACACTATAAAAAGGGGCGGCCTAACTAAAAATGATCTTCCAAATGCATTTCTAACTCGAAAAAGATGGAGCCAATTATGGAAGCCCCTTTTTCAAGACTCCAAACACACCATATTTAAGGCAATCCACGAAATGCCCAAAATGGACACTTTGGCGCCAATCACGTCCGGGTCATATTTTTTCGACCAAGTTTGATCTCCCACGTACATTTCCATCAAAGGTCTTGCGGAATCCGCTCGAAAAACAATGTCCCACGTCGGATGGGACCCGCCAGACGCGACCTGCCGGCGACCGCGAAATGCCCAAAATGGACACTTTGGCGCCAATCACGTCCGGGTCCATATTTTTTCGCCCAACTTTGATCTCCCACGTACGTTTCCATCAAAGGCCTTGCGGAATCCGCTCGAAAAACAATGTCCCACGTCGGATGGGACCCGTATCAAACAAATATTCAGTAATGAGATGGGTTTAAATCGTGATGTTTGTCTACATTTAATATTCAACCATGAGATTGACTGACATCAAGGTATATGCATATCGAACATATTCAGCCATAAGATGTATCTATAATTATGGGCGCTCAAATAGAGGTTTATGTGCATTTGATATTCAATCATGAGATGTGCTTAAGTTTATTGAGTAACGATATGAGGAAACAACAATTAGTACTCAACCCGAATGCATATTTTAGCATGGGACAATTCTAATTAAGTTCGTATCTAGAGGTGCATTCACTTAACATGACAAGATAATACTCCATTGCAGCTCTCATTTGTACATCCATTTAAGTGATCACACAAATAATAACAATAATAAAACATTTACGCTAGCAAAGGGGACAAAGTCCTGAGAGTGCGGTATCCCTGCAAAGCAGGCTAGTGAAAACACCAGGGGCTACTCCCTCTGCTATAGCGCGCCCACAAAGGGGCTCAGCCCACTTTTCAGCAGGGTGACATCTAGAGAAAAAGCTAAGTGCTAGGCAATAAAAAAACTCTAGAAGATGGAGAAGCAGCCATGGCCGGGTGGGTGGAGGGGTGGCTGAATCTGAGCGGTGGGGAGGGAAGTCGAAGAATTAAGGGGGTTTTGGAGACGTTGGGAAGGTGGCCAGGGTGGGCGGGGGAGAGGGGGGGTGGCGGGGAGGGGAGGGGGGGACCCTCCCCCTTGGGGGAACGAAACCATCTTATATTGCAAGACTTTTGAAAATTATTGCAGGAGGGTTTGAAGAAAGTCGGTTGACTGTTGTACGGCTTGTGTTTCTGTCATGGTTTCACTGCTCGAGATGCCAACTGTATGCGGGTCAGTGTTTAAGGTGGTGGTGGTGTTTAACAGAAACACATCTCGCATATTTTTTGTGTGTTGCCTACAAATTCTTGAAAGTTTTTTAAGGAGTGGTTTAATCTTACCACGGGGAACACCTATCGTGTTGAGGACAGTACCAAAAAGAGGAGGAAAGTATCCCATGCGAGTAAGAACTTTGGGCCATTTCACGGTGCTTATGAAGGGCTTGGAATTTGCATTGGTGATTGTCGTGTCGTGGTGACCACCATAATAAGGCTCAATATCACTCTGATGATACGGAGGGTCTTGAGTGGGCCATGGGCAAAGCGAAGAGGGAAGTACCTTGTCGCTTTCGTTCAGAACTTCATTCCAAATATCAGGGCTGACTCCTGTGTATTCTAGCCTCTTCTTCGTGACTTTGGAGTTGGGAAGGACGTTAAGGAACCATCTGGCAATATTTTTCTGTGTTGGCCTCCAGTCAAAGGCTGGTTGAGTATCACTGGGTGCACTGTCTATAGCTATGATAACAACATCCGAAAAGGCATCCTTATAGCATCCGCCACCTGGAAGAACGTAGGGCTCATCACCCGTCCAATAGCCATGTGGGATAAATGGAATAGTGTTATGCGGGAATCTGAAAACAAGTTTAAAGCCTTTATCGAACCATCTTTTTGGGTTTTTGGAAGACAGCGGAAGAATCCATGTTCCTGAAAATCCAGAGACGGTGTTGGCCGCTTTATGTCCCATTTCCAAGGTAGTCATAACCGCCGAAGATTTGCCCTTATCTTTCCCATCAAAGGGGAGATTTCCGTAAACGATTCTGCCAATGCCTGTTATCGGGTCCACGTAGGCATCCCAAGCGAGACCATCAAAGCCAATTTTCCCATGATGGCAGAAGGGCCTGAGGGCTTTTTTCATTCTTGTGGTGGGTATGCATCTTCTCGAGTGATATCTAGGGTGGGCATTTAGTGGGTTGGAGAAAAGTTCACACCCGTTTTTGTCAAGGTTTCAGTCATCCACCAAAATATCCAAGAGGCTTCTTCTGATTGCGTAGCAGTTTTTAGGATCTCCCGATTCAAACTTACATGCATTGAGTGCTTCATGAATATCGTGTGCCCTATTCGAGTACTCCGCAAGTGAGCATGGGACTGCTTTGTTGGAAAGGCGGTGCCAGGCCAAAAGTTTCCAAAACTCTTTCTTTTGGGCATATTGGAGTTCGGGATATTTAATTGTTCCCTTGACATGGTCCACTTCGGGTTTAGCGGTCACAGCAATGGTATTCTTTTTTGAACTCGATGGACGGTACATGCTAGCTTCCGGGAGAGCGTGTAAGTATAATTCCTCATTCATTTCCTGTCTTAGGTCAGCAAGTGGGAAAAGTTTCGATGGCTGTGTTTTGATGTATGTGGTACCTTTTCCAGGGTTTAGTAGTTTGGGCTTTTCTGAGATTTCTTCAGCAATGATTTTCCTTAGTTCGCCATCTTGGGTTGTTCTAAGACTATACAAACTATTATTATGTCCTGAGCATTCAAGTTGGATGTCTTCGAAAGTGCATTTTGTATTCTGTTGGCAGTAGGGGCAGTTTTCAGTTTCGATTTCCCCCAGTTTAAATAATAAACGTGCTGGAGAGGCTTGGAGACCCAGGAGTTCTCTGCTTCTAGAAGCGGTGAAAGCTTCAGGTGTTATTTTGGAAATATCTTTAGTGGGGGTGGTGTTATTCTCGTTGAGCATCCTCAAGTACTTCCCTTGAGACTGTAGAGTTCTCCAATTATGATAGTGTGAGAGACGTTGAATTCTTCTAATGTGACTGCGGATATCGCCTAAAATAGGGACCTCAAAAAAGAATAACGAGAAGGGCAGTTCCTCGGCAGGGTCGTAGCGGGAGATGTCTAGACAGCCCCCTCTGAATGAGGCTCTTTTAGCAGTACGGTCCACTCTGTCATGGACTTTGTCATTATTGTGACCCCTAATCCATTTGAGGATGATTTTGCTGTGGTCTCCTTCACTGTAAAAACCAAGTTCTTCTAACAGTAGGCGAACAGCCTGCACATCTCTGCGATTAGCTTCACGTAATTTGTCCCGGGCACTCATGGATCTGCCATCCTTTGTTACAGCAGATATTGCGGCCATGGAGTCAATGGCATGTACCATTGGAGTCATGGATTTGAGGAGTTTCTCTTTTTGTTCTGTGAGTAAGTGTAGGAGGCTACCACTCCAGTTTCTTCTCTTCTTTACACTTTCGGGCTTATACTATTCTACACTTATTAAACGACCGCACGAGGTATGATTACGTATGGTCAACTATCGGACTTCGGTTTCGTAAATCCTTCAAGTTATTACTACAAGACTTCGGTTTCGTAAATCTTTATAGCTATGCTTTTTACAGCAGTTACGGCTTACAATTCTCAGTTCAGTTCTCATCCCCGAAACTGGTTACACTTAGAGTTCTTATGCATTCAGGAACTCTCTCCATAACTCAACTGTACTGAGTACTCCGTACAACAGGCTAGGCACCTCACATCAACATCATTCTGATCGGTCCTACTGTACTCCGTACTGAGTACTCTTGCGTTTTGTACTTAGCCGTTTTTCTTGCTCTTGTGCTTGCCTCCTAGCACAACTCCCCCCCCCTTAGGGAAGGTCACGTCCACGCTGACCACGTCGGAACAGTAAAGTTTTTATACAGATCTTCTACTGTTGCTCAGGATGATTATACAGGTCCCAGCCGCCTGTTGTCTGGGATGACATTACACTTCCCAAGACACACCGCAATAAGGAGATCAACCTCTTAAGCACAAGGGTCGGCCTCTCACCGGTCTGCCATCTGCACTACCAGGCTCCCCCAAGGCTCGAGATCTCACATCCATTACCACGCTCAAGATTTCAAACCTTCCAACACGGTACACTTACAGGTGATGACAATAGGTTTGCCAATTACCTGACAGTTCTCGGGATGCCGGCCCGGAGGAAAGGTTTTAAACCCCTACCGCCTCCTCGGATGCGCAGAGCTTTTATCCAGATCTCCAACTGCCGCCTGGCTATGCCGAGGCTAGAGCCACCGCTCTGTTGGATGGATTATCCAGGTTCTCACCTGTCGCCTGGCTATGCCGAGGCTAGAGCCACTGCTCTGGTGGATGGATTATACAGGTTCTCACCTGTCGCCTGGCTATGCCGAGGCTAGAGCCACTGCTCTGGTGGATGGATTATACAGGTTCTCACTTGTCGCCTGGCTATGCCGAGGCTAGAGCCACTGCTCTGGTGGATGGATTATACAGGTTCTCACCTGTCGCCTGGCTATGCCGAGGCTAGAGCCACTGCTCTGGTGGATGGATTATACGGGTTCTCACCTGTCGCCTGGCTATGCCGAGGCTAGAGCCACTGCTCGGGTGGATGGATTATACAGGTTCTCACCTGTCGCCTGGCTATGCCGAGGCTAGAGCCACTGCTCTGGTGGATGGATTATACAGGTTCTCAC
>LGRX02032242.1:0-16236 GCA_001247695.2 Cymbomonas tetramitiformis | reverse complement strand
AAAACATAGGGTTGCCAAGAGTGCCTCCATCTTTTCGAAAAAATACTCAAACCAAACGAACTAGGGGTAATCATGTGGTGGTTTTCCGCGAGGAGAACGCTCGTGAAGTCCAATTAGTTGTCAAAATAGCGCTTTTCCCGCTATGGAAGGGCCTGAAAACCTGCGAATCTTTCAAAAAGGAGAGGGTTAGTAAGTACAACGCGTGAAAAAACAAGCTTCTATTGTGTGGCATCTCGGGTTTCAACCGAGATCTTCAAACCGCAGGTTTGACGCTCTGTTTGAGCTAATGCCACGAACGATTTGCAAGCTGAAAAAAACTGTCGCCAAAAAGATAGGGTTGCCAAGAGTGCCTCCATCTTTTCGGAAAAATACTCAAACCAAACGAACTAGGGGTACTCTAATGGTAGTTTTCCGCGAGGAGAACGCTCGTGAAGTCCAATTAGTTGTCAAAATAGCGCTTTTCCCGCTATGGAAGGGCCTGAAAACCTGCGAATCAATTTCAAAACGGAGAGGGTAAGTCAATGAGTGTAAGGAAACACTCTTCTATTGTGTGGCATCTCGGGTTTTCACCGAGATCTCCAAACCGCAGGTTTGGCGCTCTGTTTGAGCTAATGCCACGAACGAATTGCAAGCTGACAAAAACTGTCGCCAAAAACATAGGGTTGCCAAGTGTTCGAGCGTAAATCTCTTCAAGAACGGCCCAGTGAGGTTGACCAAGTCAAATTTTGAACTTGCAACTTCTCAACTCGAACTGTGTCACGCCCGCAAATTTGAAGTATTTCATAATCGATATGGATATAAATGTTGAACCTCATCATAGGCCACGATCGATGACATGACATCACCCGTCTGCGTGACTGCGTCCATCGCACGAACACCCATCGCACGGTTTATTATACGCTTATACCACCACCGATCAGTGATCCGCTGATGTGTATAATTACTCATCGTCGACTGCCAGACAAATCTTTGGCCTTTTACAAACCCAGCCTCTCCGAGTCATATCTCCTGGCATCACGCCAGTCATTCTGGGGCGCTCGCGTGAACCCTGGGGCCTCCTGAAGCGGGCTTGGTGACATTCCTATGTCATCGGGTATATAATTCTACCGATTTATACCGACTTAAGCAAACTTAAGCAAACTTAAGCAAACTTAAGAAAACTTAAGAAAACTTAAGCAAACTTAAGCAAAAACCTTGTTCTAGTGTATTGTTCAATGGCGGTATGATCAGATATGTAATGATCAATGAAGACAAGATGGTTGGTATGGCTCATTCAGCAGGTATGATTACCTCAAAGAGATGCCAATACACGGATACATTTCAGGACATAAGGGCAATAGGCTTATTATGTAGCCTTCAAAGGCAGCTGGCATTTATGCTGCATTGGTCAGCTCATTGGCTTTGACCTTTCTAGGTGTTGTACTCAGGCCGTAGCCTGCATATTGCATTGAGTAATCTTGACACCTTTAATGATCCAATCAGATGAAATATCAAGAATGGTTGCCCTTTTTCAATGATCATCGGTGGCAGAGGCTATAGTGCTTGCACCGTGTCAATATACAATTCTTGTCTGGATACGCGCTAGACCAGATGTATACAATGTCTAGGTCTTCAAAATCAAGCTCATATGTATGTCATGGCTGATGACCTTAGAAATGTTTGATACAAATATGTGTCAACTTCATGGAGTTCTGCATGGTTTGACTGTATATAGTCAGGCTTACCAAAACAAAAACAATGATGCAACTTACTTTGTTTTATTATTTGTCTTTATTATTTATTTGGTTTTATTTGTATTTTTAGCTTATCATCTTCCCCCCTCAAGGAAGTGTATTGCTAGGCGGTTGTCAAGCGCCGTTTACATACAACAGAGATCCGACCTCTATGTGATGACGTGATAGCTTACTATGAAGCTGGATAGCAGTTCTCGGGTTGCAGCCCATTGCACCAAAGGTGCATCGCAGTCTTTGGGATGCAGCCCGAATTCACGTCATCAGCGTGGGTCATATAGTGCCCAAGCATGTGCTGTATATATACAACACTACCCTCCAGCAGCGAAGTGGTTTGCTATTACCAACATCGTATGCTGTGGGATATCAGATATGTGATTAGAGAGCATGGTAATATATGTACCATGTTTGTCAATATCGGAGAGACTGTGTCTTCTTTAAAATCCTCATGACTATATGTATAATGGTGTTGTACTGATGTCACACCTTCTCTCTGAGTGATTTATTGATTTCAGATGTGATGTCGTGGCAGTCAACCTTGTCCGCTTGTACCGGAGGTTGTATGAATTGTGTCCACGTCATTGGCACGAGTCATATTGTGTCCATGCATACGCGATCTCAGCGCAGGTCACAATACAGTTTACCGGAATATCCTAGTTCACTAGATATCAGAGGGTCCCGAACTGTGTGGATAAACTCTCCTAATATAAATAAACCCTAAGCTAGATATACCCGGAACGGTCTCGCAACGGTCTCGGAAACTAGCCTACCTGTGACACAGCGTGTGTCACAGCACGAAGCTATAGATCAGTCAGCAGTCCAGTGTTGGTCCTAGGGGTCTGACATAGAGGCCTGCCTGTCAGGGCTGCCTATACAGATTCCAGCACACCACCCCAGCACTGTGGGTGGTGACTGGCTAGGAGAGTCAGAATGTAAATCTCTAGGGCAGAAGCCAGGGTGACAAGTCCTAACTGCTAATCCAACTGTGCTATTCTGATACACAAACTGAAATCCCTCTAACCAGCACAAGAGAAACCATACAGGCAATGCAAGTCCTGCTAAACTACTGAAAAGCTCTGTGCCAGTAAGTCAGATTGAAGAATTCAAAGGTGTCAAAGTAAAAGCATAAACCAGATTGAAGACCATGTTGAGGTCAAAGTACATCTCAGCACACCACCATGAAAGTGGTGTACTGCCAGAACCAGAAACATAACTACTCGGGGTCAAAGCTCAGAGGAGCACCTCCACCACATCGATCACCGTAGTAGCCCGCCGTAGCACGGCGGAGCAATACGGGGCGGCCAAAGTGCAAGGTGTCGGTCACTGGAAAATCATTCGCCAGAGAATTTGACGGAGTCGATGTTGCTGATTCGTCGATCACGGGAGGCTGCACCGCACCGGGGTGCTGCCAAGTGCTGCCTGACGGTGGGGCCTCGTCATCCGAAGACGATGCCGGCGACAGCGGAGGACCGTCCTCAAATAACATGGCAGGCGGCGGCGGCCCGGGATGCCACGGCACCGGAGCCATATAGAGGCCCTGCCGCCTCTGTACCCGCCGGTGGAGACGAGGCGGAATAGCACACGGCACCGTAACAAGCGGCGCCTCCTCTCCCCTGCACAGCACAGGCTGCGGCGCAGCCCGACCCGATACCTGCACAGGGTCGATGTCATTGGCCACCGTATAGGTGGCAGCCCCCACTCCCATGACAGAAATCAAGAGAGTGAAGGTAAGAAGGAACGGCATCCCCCATAAGCCCGCGTGGGCGGGGAAGCCCCACGGGGGCTTTCCGCAGCCGTGGCTGCGGGGAGCACCGTCATGCCAATCTCCCAGAGCACCACCAGAGTGAGGTGCTCGGGCTGCGGGCGTCGACGAGTGATTTGCCGAGATTGTCGAAGTCCGCGGCTTCACGACGAAGCTGCCGTCGGCGAGGTCCTCGTAATCGTCCGTGTCGTAACCCGTGAGATCAACCTGTCCGATGGCGGCGTGGTTCACGGTCTGAACGAAGCCAGCGAACTCACCGTCCGCGTCCGCTGTGGTGGTCACCCGCGCCGATTGAAGTGGCGCGGGCTTCACACCCTTCCCCTGCGAGACAGGCATAGCAGGGGCCGGCACGGCGGATGCCGATGCCGCCGCACCACCTGCCGGAACCTGCTCCTCCGGTGTGGCCACCGCTGCGGCGGGTCCGCACACCAGAGCCGAAGCCTCCTGCCCGATGCCGGCAGGAGGCGGGAAAGATGCGTGAGTGTAATGCACCTGCGGGTTGGCCGCGGAGTGAACCTCCGCGGCAAGATCGTCGAGCCGGCGGAGAATGTCATCCCCCTCGGAAGCCGGCTGCTGCTCCACGGTGAAGCCGTAGGCGGACACGTCGACGCCGCCCACCGCTCCCGCACAAAGCACCGCGGGCGGCCCGTACGCGGCTGCCGCACGTGCGAAGGACTCCGCCCCGTCATCCGCCGCCTGCTGGAACAATGCACACATGGCTAGCGCGTGCACCCCCTCCGCGTCCTCCTCGTCGATGGGAACGCAGAATGCCGCGGCAGAGGTGGGCGGGTGTTGGCGCCCGCCCAACGGGCAGTCGCGGTAAAAGTGATACGCCTCACCTTTTCCTGCCTTCTTGCACCTACCGCAGAACGGCTTCGCCCGTTGATCGTCGCGGTCGAATCCCACCGGTGGGGCCTTGTGGGTCCCCACACGGAATCCTCGCGGCTGCTGCCCCCGCTGCTGCTGCTGCCGCTGCTGCACCCGCTCCCGCTGTTGACGCACAACCAGAGCGGCCTCGCCGTGTTGCCGCTGCACGAGCTCCTTGAGCTCCGTGATCTTTTGAAGAAGGGCGTCGTACTCGCTGCTAGACAGGTGCGCGGAGATGCCGTCCGCGCCAGAAGCCGCCTTCCCCCCGCCCGTCTGTGCCCAAGCCTGGTAAATTTCCACAACCATGGAACGGAGCGAAACTAGTGACACATGCGTCAAGTCAGCAGCCATGGGATAGCGGACTTTCACCGCAGCGTAGAACACGGGGTCGAGCCGGGTGTAGAGGGACAACTTCCTCGTGGCCTCGGTCGGTGTCCAGTCGGAAGCTCGGTTATCCCGCACCAAACGTTGCTCCTTAGCCAAGATCGGCTGCGGGTCAACGTTTGCGGGATAACGCAACGCGGCGTGCTCCTCCTGCTGGGACTCCCGTAGTGCCACCGGTACACAGCCCTTGATAACGTCGATGAGAGCTCGCCGTCCATCTCGGTCAGTCGAAGAATCCGTACCAGTCAGCCAGACGAACGCGTTGCTGTGCTTCTCAATCACCAGGGCAAGAACGTCGTAGAGAAGCCCATTCACCCTGTTGACCACGGGTGCCAGAGGGTCGTCGAGGTCAAAGGCACGTAGCTCCAGACCAGCCGACTGAAACTCCGTACGCAGCTGCACCACCAGGTCGGACAGAAGGCCAGCGTCGTCCGTACCGCGAAAATGATGTTTCTTGTCGCCAAGAATATCCTCACGGATACTCTTGGCCCAAGCTCGATGCAGTCGCGTCTTGTAGATCTCGTCGACGAGTTTGGACTGCTCCTGCAGGTAACGTCTGGCGGCCACGTCCTCGTCTACGTTCGATGCAGGGTTGGGGGTAGGAACAGAAGGCGTAGCCGCCGTTGGTGTGTTCCGTACCCCGTCGATCAACCTCAGAGAGGCGTCGATGTCGCTGTCCCTCGTGAGGGACTTCTTGGATCTCGTAGTAATTCCCATCTCTAGAAAAGCCTGAGGGGAGGCGGTACGCTGCAGCACGTTTGGGTAGGGTCGCGGAGAAAACTCGACGTCATAGATACGGAACGAGCGGTCGAGCCATGCGAGCGAGGGGCAAAGGAAGATGTCGTCGAGGTCAAAGGTGCCAAGGTCACCAGCCCAAAAATCGGTAGCCAGCGGGATCAAGACTAGCAGAAAACCGTGAATGAACATTGCGTCGACGAAACCCGACCCAAGCCGGTACCCCATAGCTGCGGCTCAAAGTCGCTCACCGCAAGCTGCTCATCTCATAACTCTCGCTGATACCCAAACGCGCAAACGCGCACCACCTCTCCGAGCGGCCGTTTAGCCAATCGTGGCCAAACTAGCAAGTGGAATAAAGCGTGGATGGGGCCACGACCTACCGGAATATCCTAGTTCACTAGATATCAGAGGGTCCCGAACTGTGTGGATAAACTCTCCTAATATAAATAAACCCTAAGCTAGATATACCCGGAACGGTCTCGCAACGGTCTCGGAAACTAGCCTACCTGTGACACAGCGTGTGTCACAGCACGAACCTATAGATCAGTCAGCAGTCCAGTGTTGGTCCTAGGGGTCTGTCATAGAGGCCTGCCTGTCAGGGCTGCCTATACAGGTTCCAGCACAGTGCCCGAGCATACGCGATTTTAGCGTAGGTCACATTGTGCCTCTTATTTATTACATCTGAGAATATCTGTTACTCATCTTTGTGAGTCTAGACAGCATTGTGCTGATTGCAATGCTTTCTCTGGTGACTTATATATCACAGATTATACCAAATGTGGTGATCAGTCCTGATCAGCTTCCAGTCCTGGCGATCTACGACCTGGTCGTAGTGGGAGCTACCTTCTGGGGGCTTAACGGGCTCAGGTACCTTTCCGGCTGCCTTTGGATGATTCTGGGTCTCAGGGTGGGGGCACTCGTCGGTCCCCGGTGCTCCTTCCTCCGGATGACTCTGGACTTCTGCTGTGGCCTGTTCCCTAGCTCGGTCTGCTCTGGTCATCCAGCCCTACAGCATGTTGTTTTATCCTGCGCCCATATGTATCGCCATCCCTGACATTCCACACGCGCATGTGTTTGTGGAATGGTATCCATATTATCATGCACATAATAGACATTATAGTTGATCAATTCACTCTGAATCAGTGAATATCATCATATACATTAATGCCAGTGTGTGTGCAATGTATAGTACTTGTCGATTAGTACTTTTGCCAGTGTGTGTGTGTGTGTGTGCTCACTTTAATGAGAAGTGCACTACACTTACAGGAAGATAACTTCTGGTATTACAATATTCCCAGATAGTTTATCATGCAGGATGATGATCAGCATGCCATGTACTGAATGAATCTAGCATGATATATATCAGGTTAGGAGTTATTGTAATCCTGTTTTAATCTCATTCACAATAATGAGTTGCATATGATTTTACATGTAGCTCTGGTGAGTATTCCATCCAGTAATCCATCATAGAACGTGCATGTGATCCGAAGAGCATCTCGGCTCCACCGGGACATGACGAGCTAGTTATGATGTTAAGACTACTTTCAGGCACCTTATGCTAACATGGTTCTAATATAACTTAGCATGCACTGCAAAATGCTTGTGCAATGTTCAGTATTTGCAATATGCTAGTGTTCCAGTTGTTAACGTGATCAAACTGGATATATATACTACAGCTGGTATCGTAATCAAGCTGTTCTGGTGATGCATGCACAATTTAATGTTGCAGTCACTCAGTATAGTGTATATGTGATGTAATGCTGCATGTATTCACTATATGCTGCATGTTGGTGAATGTTGCAAGTGGAGTATTAGTGCATGTGTGTGTGTGTTGCAATAATTGCAATCTCAGTACACACATATCTTGCACACTATATTGCTGCAGATCATGAAGATGTACACACATATCTTGCACACTATATTGCTGCAGATCATGAAGATGTATACAACATTTGCAAATAAGTATACAAATTCTGACAGTGAGTATTTTGAAATATCTCTGCAGCCATCAAGATATAGTGTGAAATGCTGCACTATGGTAATCATGCATCAATCGTGCGTCCATCCAGAATATCCCTGCGAGTATACAAATGTTTTGCAGAGTATATTGACGCGAGCATGTAATGCACAGATGATCGTTGCAATCATTTTGACATCATCATCGCAAAACTGCAAGATGATCGTAGCACGCTGCAAGTGAATTTATACAATCACGCGCGCTGCTGATGAAAAGCATATATCGTCGCCATTTTTCAGCACATGATACGAGCGCTGACTTATGCTGACTTGTGCGCGGATCATGAATCCGTCGATGATTTCTATGCCGTATCTCATTCTGCGTAATTTTTTCAACTGCGAATCATCCATGCGCGTGCATGTGAATGCCGCGCATACTTCTGATTGCGAATCACTTCTGCGAGAACATGTGATTGTCGCGCATGCTGTCAACTGCGAATCAATCTCTCGCGCATCGACATATATGATCGCCGTACAGTATACATTTCTCAAAGCTGCAATTCGTTCTGCGCGCATATGTGACCATAGAGCATTTTTATGCCTCGTGCACACCTTTTCGCACAGTAAATTTGATGATTAGCTGTATGTGCGATCCTGCGAATGCGACAATTATCTCGCGCACTGTCTTCGCTATTGCAGCGGTATATGCGATATATCAATATGCGTATTATTCGACTGCGTCGCCAAATATGCTTGAGCTCCGCAACCTGTAAACACACAATTATTGATATCTATGCGCTGCACTCACTTGAGTTCTCGTTTCTCGTGCCTGATGAGCTAGAATACCATCTGATACGGGCTGATATGCGAGCCCTCAATATATCAATAATATAATAGAAAGCGCGGTGTTATTGGATTGTAACACACGTGCAAGTTATGAGCGGGATGAGTGCAGTGACTTCTGTGAGAAGATGCTGCTCTAGCACAACGCTAGCTCATCTATACCGAATGTCTCCCATCGCATAGATGGTACCGCCATTGGGTTGTGAACCCGAGACATTGGTTGAACGACCAGTACGATCGGCAGAACGAATAATGCGTTCGCCCTATGATGCTGCGCATGCTTGTTCCGCACATGCTAGAAGCGAAGATGATTTCTTGTTTGTTACTTCAAGATTGTATCTTGCTTTGCCATCTTCGAGTTCGACATACGAACTCTCGATGACAGGTGTCATTCAAGTCTTTCCTTGAATAATGACAGATGATGTGACTTATCATATGATGACATGTACAGTCATAGTCGACCGTACTGACGACTGTCTGTCATTATAATATATGACATGACTCGACATGACATGACATGGTATGACATGTCTGACAGGTATGACACGTATGCCATGTATGACATGTATGACACATGTGTCATCGGTCATAACCCTGACAGTGCCGCCCCCCCAGTCTGACACCCCGGCGGAGGTGGCAATCATGACGTTCGTTGCCCCCGTGATCGACCCGTCACCACAGCTCGCCCCGTTATCCGCATCTACGGCTGGCGAGCCGGTGGTGCCGTCTGCGGAGCCACCGCTTACTCAGCTTACTCTGCACTTGGCATGCTCTGACCCCGACGAGGTACCAGAGGACCCCGATGACGACGCCGCCCTTCATGGCTTCACTGAAGAGGACTTCGATTGGCCGGCTTTCCGAGAGACTCCGTGGATTCCTTCGATCGTCACCAGCGCCAACACCAAAAAGACCGTAGAGCGGGACTAGCCCGCCTAGCCTGTTTATATGTCTCTTAGATGCCTAGGCAGCGCCCATGCACGGATGTGCTTCTAGCTGGGTTGGAAAAGGCCCCCTCGGCCTGGACACTAAATTGACATTAGGTTAGGGCTTAGGGTTTTCCTTGCTCTTGCATGGCCACTCACACCTTCGGGGTGAGGTGGTGTCACGGGGAAGCTGAAATTCCCCCCCACTGTATGGGGGTCTAGCTTCTCCTAGTATCACCCCTTGCTGCGTGTGTCACTGGTCGTGTGTCACCGTATGGCACTCACCTGCTAGAAAGCTCACTTCCCGTAATCCTTCTATCAGTTTTGTTATCACCGGTTTCCCCAGCCACTGCTTTCTGAGTCCCTGTTACAGTGAAACTGTTATATATCCTCACGAATATATATACCCATTTTCACCTGTTCTATCAGCATTCCATATTACTAGAAAGGACGTCTTAACACTGTGTCTAAAAACATGTTCCGCGCCGGTTGTACGCGTACAACGGGGGCGGGCGGGTCACGTACTTCTACACTATAAAAAGGGGCGGCCTAACTAAAAATGATCTTCCAAATGCATTTCTAACTCGAAAAAGATGGAGCCAATTATGGAAGCCCCTTTTTCAAGACTCCAAACACACCATATTTAAGGCAATCCACGAAATGCCCAAAATGGACACTTTGGCGCCAATCACGTCCGGGTCATATTTTTTCGACCAAGTTTGATCTCCCACGTACATTTCCATCAAAGGTCTTGCGGAATCCGCTCGAAAAACAATGTCCCACGTCGGATGGGACCCGCCAGACGCGACCTGCCGGCGACCGCGAAATGCCCAAAATGGACACTTTGGCGCCAATCACGTCCGGGTCCATATTTTTTCGCCCAACTTTGATCTCCCACGTACGTTTCCATCAAAGGCCTTGCGGAATCCGCTCGAAAAACAATGTCCCACGTCGGATGGGACCCGTATCAAACAAATATTCAGTAATGAGATGGGTTTAAATCGTGATGTTTGTCTACATTTAATATTCAACCATGAGATTGACTGACATCAAGGTATATGCATATCGAACATATTCAGCCATAAGATGTATCTATAATTATGGGCGCTCAAATAGAGGTTTATGTGCATTTGATATTCAATCATGAGATGTGCTTAAGTTTATTGAGTAACGATATGAGGAAACAACAATTAGTACTCAACCCGAATGCATATTTTAGCATGGGACAATTCTAATTAAGTTCGTATCTAGAGGTGCATTCACTTAACATGACAAGATAATACTCCATTGCAGCTCTCATTTGTACATCCATTTAAGTGATCACACAAATAATAACAATAATAAAACATTTACGCTAGCAAAGGGGACAAAGTCCTGAGAGTGCGGTATCCCTGCAAAGCAGGCTAGTGAAAACACCAGGGGCTACTCCCTCTGCTATAGCGCGCCCACAAAGGGGCTCAGCCCGCTTTTCAGCAGGGTGACATCTAGAGAAAAACCTAAGTGCTAGGCAATAAAAAACTCTAGAAGATGGAGAAGCAGCCATGGCCGGGTGAGTGGAGGGGTGGCTGAATCTGAGCGGTGGGGAGGGAAGTCGAAGAATTAAGGGGGGTTTTGGAGACGTTGAGGAAGGTGGCCAGGGTGGGCGGGGAGAGGGGGTGGCGGGGGAGGGGGAGGGGGGACGGCCCTCCCTTGGGGGAACGAAACCATCTTATATTGCAAGACTTTTGAAAATTATTGCAGGAGGGTTTGAAGAAAGTCGGTTGACTGTTGTACGGCTTGTGTTTCTGTCATGGTTTCACTGCTCGAGATGCCAACTGTATGCGGGTCAGTGTTTAAGGTGGTGGTGGTGTTTAACAGAAACACATCTCGCATATTTTTTGTGTGTTGCCTACAAATTCTTGAAAGTTTTTTAAGGAGTGGTTTAATCTTACCACGGGGAACACCTATCGTGTTGAGGACAGTACCAAAAAGAGGAGGAAAGTATCCCATGCGAGTAAGAACTTTGGGCCATTTCACGGTGCTTATGAAGGGCTTGGAATTTGCATTGGTGATTGTCGTGTCGTGGTGACCACCATAATAAGGCTCAATATCACTCTGATGATACGGAGGGTCTTGAGTGGGCCATGGGCAAAGCGAAGAGGGAAGTACCTTGTCGCTTTCGTTCAGAACTTCATTCCAAATATCAGGGCTGACTCCTGTGTATTCTAGCCTCTTCTTCGTGACTTTGGAGTTGGGAAGGACGTTAAGGAACCATCTGGCAATATTTTTCTGTGTTGGCCTCCAGTCAAAGGCTGGTTGAGTATCACTGGGTGCACTGTCTATAGCTATGATAACAACATCCGAAAAGGCATCCTTATAGCATCCGCCACCTGGAAGAACGTAGGGCTCATCACCCGTCCAATAGCCATGTGGGATAAATGGAATAGTGTTATGCGGGAATCTGAAAACAAGTTTAAAGCCTTTATCGAACCATCTTTTTGGGTTTTTGGAAGACAGCGGAAGAATCCATGTTCCTGAAAATCCAGAGACGGTGTTGGCCGCTTTATGTCCCATTTCCAAGGTAGTCATAACCGCCGAAGATTTGCCCTTATCTTTCCCATCAAAGGGGAGATTTCCGTAAACGATTCTGCCAATGCCTGTTATCGGGTCCACGTAGGCATCCCAAGCGAGACCATCAAAGCCAATTTTCCCATGATGGCAGAAGGGCCTGAGGGCTTTTTTCATTCTTGTGGTGGGTATGCATCTTCTCGAGTGATATCTAGGGTGGGCATTTAGTGGGTTGGAGAAAAGTTCACACCCGTTTTTGTCAAGGTTTCAGTCATCCACCAAAATATCCAAGAGGCTTCTTCTGATTGCGTAGCAGTTTTTAGGATCTCCCGATTCAAACTTACATGCATTGAGTGCTTCATGAATATCGTGTGCCCTATTCGAGTACTCCGCAAGTGAGCATGGGACTGCTTTGTTGGAAAGGCGGTGCCAGGCCAAAAGTTTCCAAAACTCTTTCTTTTGGGCATATTGGAGTTCGGGATATTTAATTGTTCCCTTGACATGGTCCACTTCGGGTTTAGCGGTCACAGCAATGGTATTCTTTTTTGAACTCGATGGACGGTACATGCTAGCTTCCGGGAGAGCGTGTAAGTATAATTCCTCATTCATTTCCTGTCTTAGGTCAGCAAGTGGGAAAAGTTTCGATGGCTGTGTTTTGATGTATGTGGTACCTTTTCCAGGGTTTAGTAGTTTGGGCTTTTCTGAGATTTCTTCAGCAATGATTTTCCTTAGTTCGCCATCTTGGGTTGTTCTAAGACTATACAAACTATTATTATGTCCTGAGCATTCAAGTTGGATGTCTTCGAAAGTGCATTTTGTATTCTGTTGGCAGTAGGGGCAGTTTTCAGTTTCGATTTCCCCCAGTTTAAATAATAAACGTGCTGGAGAGGCTTGGAGACCCAGGAGTTCTCTGCTTCTAGAAGCGGTGAAAGCTTCAGGTGTTATTTTGGAAATATCTTTAGTGGGGGTGGTGTTATTCTCGTTGAGCATCCTCAAGTACTTCCCTTGAGACTGTAGAGTTCTCCAATTATGATAGTGTGAGAGACGTTGAATTCTTCTAATGTGACTGCGGATATCACCTAAAATAGGGACCTCAAAAAATAATAACGAGAAGGGCAGTTCCTCGGCAGGGTCGTAGCGGGAGATGTCTAAACAGCCCCCTCTGAATGAGGCTCTTTTAGCAGTACGGTCCACTCTGTCATGGACTTTGTCATTATTGTGACCCCTGATCCATTTAAGGATGATTTTACTGTGGTCTCCTTCACTGTAGAAGCCAAGTTCTTCTAACAGTAGGCGAACAGCCTGCACATCTCTGCGATTAGCTTCACGTAATTTGTCCCGGGCACTCATGGATCTGCCATCCTTTGTTACAGCAGATATTGCGGCCATGGAGTCAATGGCATGTACCATTGGAGTCATGGATTTGAGGAGTTTCTCTTTTTGTTCTGTGAGTAAGTGTAGGAGGCTACCACTCCAGTTTCTTCTCTTCTTTACACTTTCGGGCTTATACTATTCTACACTTATTAAACGACCGCACGAGGTATGATTACGTATGGTCAACTATCGGACTTCGGTTTCGTAAATCCTTCAAGTTATTACTACAAGACTTCGGTTTCGTAAATCTTTATAGCTATGCTTTTTACAGCAGTTACGGCTTACAATTCTCAGTTCAGTTCTCATCCCCGAAACTGGTTACACTTAGAGTTCTTATGCATTCAGGAACTCTCTCCATAACTCAACTGTACTGAGTACTCCGTACAACAGGCTAGGCACCTCACATCAACATCATTCTGATCGGTCCTACTGTACTCCGTACCGAGTACTCTCGCGTTTTGTACTTAGCTGTTTTTCTTGCTCTTGTGCTTGCCTCCTAGCACAACTCCCCCCCCCTTAGGGAAGGTCACGTCCACGCTGACCACGTCGGACCAGTAAAGTTTTTATACAGATCTTCTACTGTTGCTCAGGATGGTTATACAGGTCTCAGCCGCCTGTTGTCTGGGATGACATTACACTTCCCAAGACACACCGCAATAAGGAGATCAACCTCTTAAGCACAAGGGTCGGCCTCTCACCGGTCTGCCATCTGCACTACCAGGCTCCCCTAAGGCTCGAGATCTCACATCCATTACCACGCTCAAGGTTTCAAACCTTCCAACACGGTACACTTACAGGTGATGACAATAGGTTTGCCAATTACCTGACAGTTCTCGGGATGCCGGCCCGGAGGAAAGGTTTTAAACCCCTACCGCCTCCTCGGATGCGCAGAGCTTTATCCAGATCTCCAACTGCCGCCTGGCTATGCCGAGGCTAGAGCCACCGCTCTGTTGGATGGATTATCCAGGTTCTCACCTGTCGCCTGGCTATGCCGAGGCTAGAGCCACTGCTCTGGTGGATGGATTATACAGGTTCTCACCTGTCGCCTGGCATGGCCAAGGCTAGAGCCACTGCTCTGGTGGATGGATTATACAGGTTCTCACCTGTCGCCTGGCTATGCCGAGGCTAGAGCCACTGCTCTGGTGGATGGATTATACAGGTTCTCACCTGTCGCATGGCTATGCCGAGGCCAGAGCCACTGCTCTGTCGGATGGATTATACAGGTTCTCACCTGTCGCATGGCTATGCCGAGGCTAGAGCCACTGCTCTGGTGGATGGATTATACAGGTTCTCACCTGTCGCCTGGCTATGCCGAGGCCAGAGCCACTGCTCTGGTGGATGGATTATACAGGTTCTCACCTGTCGCCTGGCCATGCCGAGGCTAGAGCCACTGCTCTGGTGGATGGATTATACAGGTTCTCACCTGTCGCCTGGCTATGCCGAGGCTAGAGCCACTGCTCGGGTGGATGGATTATACAGGTTCTCACCTGCCGCCTGGCTATGCCGAGGCTAGAGCCACTGCTCTGGTGGATGGATTATACAGGTTCTCACCTGTCGCCTGGCGCGCTCGCGGTGGCTGCCATCTGCCACTCGCGGCGCGCTCTCTCCCCCCCAAAAGAAAAGCGGTCCGCTCCCGGACGCTACTCTCTCGGTGGCCCTAAGGGGAGGGCGTGGGTGAGCACCTCGGTGTGCTCACCTCGTGGCGACACGCATGCAAGGGTGGGCCTCCTTGCAGGCGCGTGGCGATGCGTCCCGTCGAGACGGGTGCACTCGCCCGGAGCTTGGGGCTCGCCGGCCCCATCAGCACCCCGAGTGTGGGTGCCGCGCTCCGCGCTCGGCGGCGGGGCATGCGTGCGCGGTGTGCTGCTCCCAGGCACGCGCATCAACCTCTGCAAGGAGGCCTGATGCGCCTGGACGCGGTGCACACGCTGCGCGCTACCCCCAGGCACCATGCGTCTGGTGTGCCTAGCGGGGCAGCGGCGCGTCACGCAGCCCGAGACAGCACAGCGAGAGCTGCTGCCTCATGGCGGTGCGCCTGGCGCGCTCGCGGTGCCTGCCATCTGCCACTCGCGGCGCGCTCTCTCCCCCAAAAGAAAAGCGGTCCGCTCCCGGACGCTTCACTCTCGGTGGCCCTAAGGGGAGGGCGCGGGTGAGCACCTCGGTGTGCTCACCCCGTGGCGACACGCATGCAAGGGTGGACCTCCTTGCACGCGCGTGGCGATGCGTCCCGTCGAGACGGGTGCACTCGCCCGGAGCTTGGGGCTCGCCGGCCTCATCAGCACCCCGAGTGTGGGTGCCGCGCCCCGCGCTCGGCGGCGGGGCATGCGTGCGCGGTGTGCTGCTCCCAGGCACGCGCATCAACCTCTGCAAGGAGGCCCGATGCGCCTGGACGCGGTGCACACGCTGCGCGCTACTCCCAGGCACCATGCGTCTGGTGTGCCTCGCGGGGCAGCGGCGCGTCACGCAGCCCGAGACAGCACAGCGAGAGCTGCTGCCTCATGGCGGTGCGCCCTGCGCGCTCGCGGTGGCTGCCATCTGCCACTCGCGGCGCGCTCTCTCTCCCCCCAAAAGAAAAGCGGTCCGCTCCCGGACGCTTCGCTCTCGGTGGCCCTAAGGGGAGGGCGCGGGTGAGCACCTCGGTGTGCTCACCTCGTGGCGACACGCATGCAAGGGTGGGCCTCCTTGCACGCGCGTGACGATGCGTCCCGTCGAGACGGGTGCACTCGCCCGGAGTTTGGGGCTCGCCGGCCCCATCAACACCCCGAAAGTGCGGGTGCGCCGCGCTCCGCGCCTATGGCGGGCATGCGTGTAGCGGCGTGCCGTCCCGTGCACGCGCATCAACCTCTGCACGGAGGCCCGATGCGCCTGGACGCGGTGCACACGCTGCGCGCTACCCCCAGGCACCATGCGTCTGGTGTGCTTGTCGGGGCAGCGGCGCGTCACGCAGCCCGAGACAGCACAGTGAGAGCTGCTGCCTCATGGCGGTGCGCCTCGCGCGCTCGCGGTGGCTGCCATCTGCCACTCGTGGCGCGCTCTCTCCCCCCCAAAAGAAAAGCGGTCCGCTCCCGGACGCTTCACTCTCGGTGGCCCTAAGGGGAGGGCGCGGGTGAGC
>LGRX02032241.1:0-18119 GCA_001247695.2 Cymbomonas tetramitiformis | reverse complement strand
CCAACTCGATGAGTACGGCTGGCTGGCCCAAAATCCCTGTTTTCTTAAATATGGGCGATTATTGTACGCTTTCGCTGAGGAGGCCGAGAACTCGGTGTTGGCCGCGAAGTTTCAACATGCCATCGACCACGACGACGCCGAAGAGTTCGACGCCCTCTGCATGCTCGCGGGCGGGAAGCCGGACATCTTCGCCGACCTCTCCGTGTGCTCGTTCTGCGATGAGGACGGTGAGGCCCTCGTGTCCGCCGTCACTGAGTTCTCGGAGTTGGCACGCACGGCTGGGGCGTCGACTTTCAACGTCAACACTTTCACCGCCAACATGCCGGTGGTGTCGGAACCGGCCACGCACTCCCCGCCCGCGTCGGTTGAATCCGACGAGGAGTGGACCGGTCCGCCTAACCCCTTTTGCCCTCCCGTCACCCGCACCTTTGCCGACTTCATTGAGAGCACGGGGGTTGCATTGGGGGCGCCCGACGGGTCGCCCGTGAGCATGCACATGCTCTCCGCGGTCGAGGCCCCGGAGAGCGTGGTGAGCTACGAGCCCGCAGCCTACGCCACGAGCGACGACGACGACGAGGATGCCTCGGTTGCGCCGCCGCAGCCGCGGTACGGCTGTGGGAGGGGCATTCCCGGCTGTACATATGGACATGTATTTACCGAAGACATGTGGAAGATGTCTAGAAGATATATGGAACGTCTTCCAGGGACCTTATGGGTTTCATTTCTTACTTACCTCTTGCAGTAGGTGGCGTAGTCGTCGAATTTTGCCTTCAACTTGCGGTATTGGGGCACGTTGCCATGCATCCACAGCTCCAGCGCTTTCGTTTCAGCGCGGGAGAGTACATGGCGCTTGCCTTGTGTTCCCAAATACCCAAAACCACGGTGTTCGGCGCCCTCGACGGTGCGGTGGCCAAGAACGGGAGCACGGGATGCGAACGGCATTTGGGAGAAGCCCTCACCGCATTGCGGGTGCGGTGAGGGCGTATATCGAGTCCCTTCCGGCGGGCTTGAGTTCGGAGGTGCACAAGGAGTGCAAAGCGGCATTGGTGTCGTTAGGTGACCGGCGCGAGGAGACAGTGAAGAATTGTGTTGTGGCGAATTTGAGGGACGCGTTATCACGCTTAGCACGACGAAACACACGTGCGAACGTTAGTCTAACGAGGGGGATAGCGGCTGCGGCATTTGGGAGCAACTTGGCCGAGGATAACTTGGTGCGTACGGCTTGCACGATGCTTGGTGTGCATCAACGCGTTGGAACGCTTGGGGTGGTCGGAAATTCAAACTTGAGGGAGGGGGCACACATGGCAACTGCGGAGAGAGGGCGTCGTGGCCTTTGGGAGGGCGTGATGCTTGCGGAACGGAGATTGTCTACCCGATGCTTGACAATGGCGACGTGTGCTCTTATTAGAGCTTTTTGGTTGCACCCGGACAACACTCGAGTTAGTCCTTGCAAAAAGGACGTCGTGTTGGCACGTGACCCCAACACCGGTGCTTTGAGAACACCGAGGGAGTTCGTGAGCAAACATTGGTTGGAAGCCTCTCAACTAGTAATATATAGGAGGTTTCAAGCCAAGTACCCCGCTCTCAAGATTGGGCAACGTTCCTTTGAGAAGCAAGGGGTGTGCAAGCCGCACAATGTTGTGCGGCTGCGAAGGAAGGACAACATATCTTGTTGTTGTAGGTACCACGAAGACATGAGAATGGTCCTTGAGGGCTTTGACAAGGCCCGAGAGGCGGTGCATTCACCATGTGCGTGCACTTCGGCGACATGTTGCCCACGGGTTCGAAGGACACCTGAGCATAGGCGAAAGGCGGTGGGGAACACGGGAATGGTTTGCACTATTGCAAAGGCGGGGAGGTCGACATCAACTTTCGCCGAGGGCTTGTTGTGTCCGCGGGTGGGGGATAAGCATGCCATGGAGTGCTTGAGAGGGAGGTGCGAGAAGTGTGGCGGCTTGGCCAACTTCAAAGTGTGTGACAGTGAGGTGCAGCATGAGGCGCAAGTGCCGTGGTCTTGTTATGAGACTTGCGGCACAGGACAGATGGACGAGGATGGTAAGGAGATTCGGCGACTGCAGTTTGTGCAGAAGAAGACGAAGCTGGCCGCCTTGATCGCCAAGTTGCAGGCGCTGTTGCTGGGGCACGAGCTGGGGGCTTCGCCAAACTGTCAGTGCAAGGGGAACTTCTTAGCGAATAGCGCGACCGCAGGGCAACCGGAGGCATGGGCGTGGAAGAAGTTGGAAGGCTGCGGGGATTGCGCGTTTCTGCGGCCATATGCATATCACACTTTCATGGCATTACACCAGCAGCGGCAGTTTCAGACGTGCGTCAGGGATTTGCCACTGGGACATGCGGTGTTCTTGTTTGACTTCTCGGAGAATCATTCATTGAACATTCCTCGAGAAGTGCAAAGTCTGCATTGGGTGGTGAAGCAGGCGACCATATTAGTCTGCGTGGTGTGGAGACATGCGTGTATGGCCGTGGATGGGGTGGAATCAACCGCGGAGAACCCAGTGCTGGTGAAGGATTACGTGTACTTGTTGAGCGATGACCGGAAGCACGATCACCGCTTCATTCAGTACATGCGGGAGTTGATCATCAGAGACTACTTCATCGGGAGGGGGATCGCAAAGCCCTTGATTATCCACGAGTGGGCAGATGGTTGTGCGGGACAAAATAAGTGCGCGGCAGGGTTTGCGGATGTGGCGAATAGCAAATACGAGTGGTCATTAGGTGTACCTTGCCAACGGAACTTCTTTGAGACGGCGCATGCCAAGGGGGAGCAGGATGGGGCGGGGGCGCATGTCAAGCACGCAGCGGCGGTGGCGGTCATATCAGAGGGTGACAAGTGGTATGCCCGCATCAATTGCGCTGCAGACCTGCATGCGTTCTGTTGCGAGAGATTGAGCCGACGTGCGGATAGCAGTTACGCCAAGGCAAGAGCGAGCTTCAATCAACGGTTTTTTTACTTGGTACCAGAGGACGCACTGCACGAGGAGGCGGGAGGATTGCATGCGGTGGATCACAATGCTGGTGCAGCATACCAGGCGGTGGATGGGACGCAGCGCTTGCATTCTGTAAGGGGGGGGAGGGCGAGGGGAAGTTGATGGTACGTGAGCGTACATGCTATTGTGTGAATTGTTATGCGGAGTGTGTGCGCTCCATTCCGGACTCAGAGGGATGCTTGGAGACGTCCGACCCACGTGGATGCGTGGAGAGATGTGGAGTTGCGGCCGGCTACGGGCGCGGCCGCCGTGAGGATTCGCGGCATGGTGGAGGAGTATGCGGCGGGTGTGAGTGTAGCCGTGCGGCGTGGTAGCATCATGGCGGTGAAGAAGGATCCTACGGACGCATCACATGCCTACTACTTGGTGAAGGCGCTGTCTGGTGTCACGGAGGTCGGCGGGAGGATCCGCCGTGATGACTATAGACAGACATTTGCTCCTGGAGACTCGGTGATTTCGGGGAGATATTTTGAGTGGACGGATCCAAACGTGCGAGATACATACACCTTAGATACTAGCAAGAAGTGCTTGATTCCGTGTGAAGCCGTACTAGCATGTGATGTTCGCCTAGTTAAGAGGGGGGATGTGCACATGCTACCCCTGAGGGAGCATCAGCGGTTGTTGGCACTTCTGTGAGATTCTAGTGTTATGTAGATGTATATATTGTATATATTGTAGATACTGTTATGTTGCGGTGTATATTGTTATGACTTGTACATACTTCGAATAACTTCTCCGTATCACGTGCTACATCTCACGCACCCGCAATATATGCAATTTCTGCTTTGCAGCCCTTTTTACAGACGAAATTAGCTCCCCAGCACCCCGTGAATATGACCCGATGTGAAATTTCGCTTCTCATTGCCTAGGTATGACCTCTAAATACTTCTCACAACTTCTAATAACTTCACCGTATCACGTGCAACATCTCACGCGCCCACGAGACATGCATTTTCTGTTGTTGCAGTCAGTTTACAGACGAAATTAGCCCCCCAACGCCCCGTGAATGTGACCCGATGTGAAATATCACTTCTCGATGCCTAGTAATAACTTCTAGA
Source organism: Cymbomonas tetramitiformis (assembly GCA_001247695.2). Lineage (NCBI taxonomy): Eukaryota > Viridiplantae > Chlorophyta > Pyramimonadophyceae > Pyramimonadales > Pyramimonadaceae > Cymbomonas > Cymbomonas tetramitiformis. Next base: position 14,056 of record LGRX02032241.1, on the reverse strand, counting down.
TACTTCTCACAACTTCTAATAACTTCACCGTATCATTTGCATATCTCACGCGCCCACGAGACATGCATTTTCTGTTTTGCAGTCAGTTTACAGACGAAATTAGCTCCCCAACGCCCCGCGAATGTGACCCGATGTGAAATATCACTTCTCGATGCCTAGTAATAACTTCTAGATACTTCTCACAACTTCTAATAACTTCACCGTATCATTTGCATATCTCACGCGCCCACGAGACATGCATTTTCTGTTTTGCAGTCAGTTTACAGACGAAAGTAGCTCCCCAACGCCCCGCGAATGTGACCCGATGTGAAATATCACTTCTCGATGCCTATTAATAACTTCTAGGTACTTCTCACAACTTCTAATAACTTCACCGTATCATTTGCATATCTCACGCGCCCACGAGACATGCATATCCTGCTCCGCGGCCCATCTGCGACTTGTATAGCAGCCGTGTGGCCACAGTAATTATCGAAAATGTAAAATATTGCCTTCGGGTGATTTCTTATAACTTCTAACATGTTCTTGAAACTTCTTGCGACGTCTTAATGCCATTTTCATTGATTATGCAATTTATAGTGCAAGCCCGTCCACCTAGCCGTGCTACATGCCATAATTTTTTGCCAATCGTATATGGATCCTTTGCCACCATAGACATGATATATCTCAAGGTATGCATGTATATTAATTATGTTTGGGTCAAAATACGACTTGGATAATGTATATTGGACACATCACACGAACGCGGTCACATGGGTAAGATATACACATTCCTTAAGTATGGGGATAATTTCGCATTTTGGGCGTGAGTCTTGGTCCATTTTAAGCTTTAAGGCTAGATCTTTGCCTTGGTGAGCACTTCAGTACTTTAATATGACTTCAAAGTCTCCTTGGGATTTTTGGGGGATTTTTTGAACGGTTAGAACTACCGCTAGAGGTTCTAGAATACGATTTTCAGACCCTGATAATAATGATGGAAATATTGAATTTCGACGGTACTGCACCATAGCATACGCATATGCGGCGATTAATCCGGCTAGTATGATATTAAAGGGCTTACAAAAAATAGTTTTGGTCATATTCTCGAGGGTTAACAACATACGCACCAACCCGAGCTCGTGTAGCAAGGCCTAGAGTTGTCGGTACCCTAGATTCTTGTAGTAGGATCTAGCATTTTGATTAAAATTAACTGTGAAAGCACCCACCCAAACCACGCTAAGATTAAAGGTCAAACCATCGACATTTCAAGCAAAGAAATGTTATAGATAATTCAAAAGGTTCATAAATATTGCCCCAAAGCATATGCCGGGCCACTATATAAGACATACAAGGTCGCCATGCCCATTTGCGCTAGATTCTTGTGGGAGGATCTGGATTAAGGATAGTAGCCATGAAGACAAACACTCAGAAGACGTTCAGAAGTCACTCAGAAGACACGCGGAAGACATCTCCCGACATCTTCCTGACGTCTTCTTGACTGTGCTTGCGGAAGATACCCCAGATACCTTCTGTACATCTTCCAGACATCTTCGGGGAATATATGTCTTGCTGAACCCAGAAGAGGTGCGGAAGACACGCGGAAGACACGCGGAAGACATTTCCTGACATCTTCCGGACGTCTTCTTGACTGTGCTTGCGGAAGATACCCCAGATATCTTCTGTACATCTTCCGGATGTCTGTTACGGCTAAACATACAAGCGCCGCGATATATTATCAATATACAAAAGTAACACTGCAAAGTTGAACAGCAATGCAAGTGTACGTATGAGCGGAATTTTGTGAGTGCAGTCTCCGTAGAAGATCTGCTGAAGCACAACGCTTCCTCACTTTTATACCTACGTCACCCATCATCTTAGATGGTACCGCCATTGGGTTGTGAACCCGAGACGTAGGTTGAACGACCAACATGGTAGTAACGACTAGTTCGTTCATGCCGCACATGCGAGTTCTGCGCATGCTGAAAGCTAAAGATGGTTCTTGGTTTGTTTCCAAGATGTATCTTTGCTTTGCCATCTTCGAGTTCAATCATACGAACTCTCGATGACAGGGATGCCTGATGATATGACATAATCATCTGGCGACATGTACAGTCATCGTCGACCGTACTGACGACTGTCATAAATGTATGACGCGACTCGACCTGTACAGTCATGATCGACCATACTGTCGACTGTCATAATAATATATGACATGACATGACATGACATGGTATGACATGTATGACAGGTATGACACGTATGACATGTATGACACATATGTCATCGGTCATAACCCTGACAGATCTCCCCTCTTAAGAGAGTTGTGACCTCACAACGGGCATACCTTTGTATATGTCTTTGATGTCTTTGTTGTTGTCGCTTCTTGCTGGTACCAGTCTTCTTACACCGATTTGAGGCGTCCCTCATGGTGTTTTTAGGTTATTGGGGGGAACTGAGTCCACTTTAGTCCCTCACCTTAAGCATTTAGCCATACAGTCCTTAGGATGCAGCCCACCTTTCCGGAAATCGTATCGTTGAGTGACGTTCCAAGGTTCAATGAAGAGCGTTTTCGCGATACAATCCTACGCTGGATTACTGATTGATCCACACGTTATCATGTATGTGCTAGACGATTCAAAGCATCCGAAGTCTACGTTACGGATTATTTGCGCTAGCCGTCGTCGCCTTTGCGCGATCGATGATCCCACGATTATAACGAATTATATTCGAACGATTCTCGGCCTGATATAGTGCACCCAACTCTTCCTCCCCTCCTTAAGCTACTTTGGAGGATCCTAGGCGGTGATGGGGAGCCCGATTTCGATAATAAACGAACAAAGGGGCTTGTTTTAATGCAAACGGAGCGGCCCTGCTTAACGGAATTGGACTTATAATCCTTAACCGGTCTGCTCAACTCCTCAATATTTTTGTCCAGTACGCACGCTTTGACGAACATCTATCGCGATGAGTGAGAATGAATTCGCCACGTACTAATGTGAAATTTATTTAGTCATGTTTGTCAAGCACAACTTAGGATCACAACTCCTTCTACCTCAGTCATTATCTCCGGTAGCTTCGGATGACTGGCCAAGAATCCGATGACAAACCACGGTTTTGGCAAAGGTAGCATTTAGCAGTTTTTTATTTATCCACAGATATGATATCTCGCATGTGTGCGTATCTGTGCAAGGGTATGATTTTGAACAAGGCTCACTACACCTTTAGCAAGGAAGGATCAATTCCTGCTTCAATGCAACATAATGATAAACATTAAGAGCAAGGTTGTATAGATGATCGACATGTATTAGTATATATTACAAGAAGTAAGGGCATAAGGCTTAATATAATGTTTAGCCTTCATAGGCAGCTATAATGTCTGCTGCATTGGTCAGCTCTGTGGCTTTGACCCAGGTGTCATGCTCAGGACCGTAGCCTGCATATCGTACTAAATAGTATTTGACACCTCTAGTGAACTTATCCGAGAGTATATGTGATATCTCAAATAGTGGTTGCCCTTCTTCGGTGATCATCTGTGGCAGAGGCAAAGGTGCTTGAATCGAGTCATTGTACAGCTCTAATCTGGAAACAGGCTGTACCGGATGAATACGGATATCAAGATTTCCGAAATCTAACTCGTATGCACGTCCATGGCTAAGCACTTTGGAAATAGTGAACGGCCCAATATATGGCTGCTTAAAGTGTCTGCCTGCCTCTGTCAAACCAGTCCATTGAATAAACTCGGTCCGTAAAAGAACTTTCTGCCCGACTGCGAACTGCTTAGGCATGTGAGTCTTATTGAATCTGGCTTGGCTAATTTCTGCTGCTCGGAAAATGTTGTCTACCGCGTTGGCATGAACAGCCGAGTACTGGTCAAAATGATCTCGAATAGCTTCTTGTATTGGAACAGGAGCTTCTGGCGGGATAGTAATAACCAGATCATGAGGCGAGAGTGGTTGCGCCATCGAGTCGAGATAAAATGGTGAATAACCAGTTGATGCAGAAACGGTATTGTTAATTGCAAACTCCACCAGAGGCAACTTGTCCTCCCACGAATTGGCTGAAGTATCATTGCAACAACACCTGAAAATGAAAATGCTACTAATCAGTTTGTAAACCAGAGGATGGTGAAATCAAATCATGAATCAACAATCTGAAATTTACCTGAGGATGTCCTCAATGAAGGCATGGCTTCTCTCATTGGCAGCATTCGACTGTGGATGGTGTGACGATGTCATGGACAATCTCGTACCAGTAGATTTCCACAGTGTTTGCCAGAATGTAGAGGTGAATCTGGTGTCTCGATCTGAGATAATGTTCCTCGGAAGACCATGGAGCTTGAAGATATGCTGCATATATATAGAAGCAGTATGCTGAGCTGTCCAGGTCATGCTGAAGGGAATGAGATGACAACGATGAGAGAATTGGCACATTACCACAAATATACTGTCGTGCCCATTAGTGGTGATAGGCAGATCAGTGATCCAATCAAGAGATACATCAAGCCATTTTGTCTTAGGCACAGAATATCGTATGTGTGCCTGACCATAAGGCTTGTGTCGCCTCGTTTTCTGGCGCTGACAAACGGGGCACTCCCGAATGTACTTGATAGCTGCCGTTGTCATTCCTGGCCAATAATACCGGCTACGCAGAAGATGAAGCATGCGATTTTTGCCTACATGACCAGAAATAGTGGCTGAGTGGCACTCATGAAGAAGAATGTGGCGAAGTTGTGTGATCTCACCGTCATCTGTGGGGACTTTAGCTGTTGGTGGAATGTACAGCTGTCTGCCATATATGGTCTTACGATAGATCAACCCCTGAATGAGCTCGAAGCTGTAGCTGCTGACTGACTGTGATGAAGTCGATGATGTCAGCTTAGCCAAAATAGTCTGTGCAAATGTGTCACGATCATATTCGGATATAATGATGTCGTGTAGCTGATGAGCTGATGAAGAAGATATAAGAGCAATGAATGTAGGATCTGCGGATGGAATGACTTCACTGATGTCCATGTGTTGAAGACAATCAGTAAGTTCAAAAAGTGTAGAGATACGCGTGAGTGCGTCTGCAACCTTATTCTTCTCGCCAGCAATGTGCTCTATACGGAAGTTGTACTCAGAGAGCTCATCCAACCACCGTGCCTGTTTGGGGCTCAGTGTGGATTTGGTCTGGAAATAAACCAGTGGCTGATGATCTGAGCGTACAATAGTCTCAGGAGCTCCCAACAAGATGTGGCGAAAGAATCGGAAGCCTTCCACAATGGCAAATAGCTCGATCTCAGGAATAGGCCAACGTCTCTGTGTATCGGATAGAGTGACGCTGTGATAGCCACATGGCTTCATACCTTTTCCTTGATCCTGGAGTAATACTTGGCCAACGTGTGTGCCTGATCCATCGACCTCCAAAATAGATGGCAGTTTCTGATCTGGAAGCTGTAATACTGGAGCGTTACAGATGGCACTTTTGAGGTTATCAAATGCCTGCTGCTGCTCAGTTTCCCAGACAAACTCTGCATTATCTTTAAGGAGACGATTGAGAGGTTCGGCAACTTTGGAGAACTTTGGTATGAATCTCCTAAATTGACCAACCATGCCCAAGAATGACCGAAGGGATGATTTGCCATCTTTAGCCATACGGCGTAGAGGCTGCTTTCCAACGGTAGGACCATAAGACACTGGAGGCTGAATTGCCATGACTGCTCTGATCCTGTCTTCGATGATGGATAGGCCTGCTTCAGATATGTGATGTCCGATAAAATCTATAGATTTGACGAACAACTCCACCTTGGAAGGCCTAATGAAGAACTGGTGATCTCTGCAACGCTGGAGGAACTGTCGAACATGCTTCACATGACTGTCAAAATCTGGACTGTATACAATAGTGTCGTCCATGAATATGACAAGGAACTGGTCGATGAAGTCGAAAAATGCCCGATTTCCTACACGAAGTGCTGTTGCAGGAGCATTGGTCAATCCGAAAGGCATAACTGTCCATTCATAAGAACCGTATCTGGTGCGAATAGCAGTTTTATGTATATCATCCGGATGAATGGGGATTTGGTGAAAGAACTGGTTGAAATCAAATCTACTGAACCATCTTGATCCCTTCAGCTGCTCTAGTAGGGTGTCATGTGGTGGTAGTGGATACGTGTCCTTGATGGTGATGTTATTCAGGGCACGATAATCACAACACATCCTCCACTTTCCCCCTGGCTTAGGAGCGAAAATGATTGGGCATCCATATGGCGATGATGATGGACGAAGGATACCCAACTCGACATATTTGATGATTTGCCGTTTGAGTTCCTCCATCATGGGTGCTGGAATGGTGCGTACTGGCTGTGAAGGAGGCTTATGTCCAGGTTCGATGTCGATTCTATGATATCCACCTTCAAACCGCTCTGGCCTATGACCAGCCGGAAGATCCTCTTGGAAAACGTCTGAAAAGTCTTCTCTCACTTGATCACGTGCTGCTGTGACCTCGGGGTCTTCCATTGTGGTGTCTGAGTCTGATGCTGCAAAGACCAATTCACCATCGACCTCGGAGAGGAAAAAGAGATATGCTACGGCTTCTTCAGCCGAACCACTGGATCGAATGCGACGGAGATGTTTCCTCATAGTGGTGGCACTGACCAATTCCATTTCAGGAAGGCCATCTGAGTCTGGAGTCTGCTCAACTCTGGACAATACTGTGCGAATACTGGAGCCTGATGAATGCTTCCTAGTGATCGTCAGATTTTTGGTCTGAAAGTCAATATGTGGATTCCTCCTCTCCAACCAATCTTGACCCAGAATGACAGTGAATGGTTTCATGTCAATGATGTAGAGATCTACTGAATCCTTATACTTGCCCAGCGTGAATGTAGCATTGGGAAGATAGGATGTACAGGGTAATTGGCTTCCTCCAGCCAACCCCACTGAGAATGATGATGAATCTGATGGTGATATACCCAGCTGAGAAGCAAATTGTCTGTCGATAAAAGATGATGTGGCTCCTGGATCAACCAAAATGTGAGTATTCTGTCCATGGACTTTCCCCTTATACAGCAACAGCTTTTTCTGCGATTTCAGCTGTGCTGTCTGAGATTGCATCTGTGCGATGTTTTCTGTGGGATTATCCATCTGCTGAAACTGTAGTGTCAGTCTGGATAGGACTTCCTCTGAAATACTCTCAATCTGGCCACTTGCTTCAGTGGCATTTTCTGGCTGATCTACCCTCGGGGTGCTCTCATCACCGGTACTTGTGCAGTACCCGGAGAGTTTCCCTGAGCTGGAGCTGCTGGAACTGGAGCTGCTGGATCTGAAGTTGCAACTGCTGCATTGATACTATGCTGATTTTTTAGTTCCTTGACCAGGGTGTTGATTGTGTTAATGAGTTTGTTAGACCCATCTTTTGCACCCTGATTCTTCTGTGGCTGTCTCTGATTCTGAAAGGGATTCTGTGCTGGTGGCTTGCCTTTGATCTGCTTTCCATCATTGGTAGTGGTGGCCCAACAATCCTTCTCGATGTGACCTGGTCGATCACAACGATGGCAAGTCTTATTCTGATTCTGTTTCTGTGATTGTCCTTTTCCTTTTCCTTTTCCCTTGCCTTTGCCACTTTTTCCTTTATTCCTATTCTGATTGGACTTCTGACTGTCATTCTGTTTCCAATTCTGATTTTTGGATCTGTCATATGGCTTATTGCCACGTCCTCTGTCCTTATCCTTTTTGGCTGGCCCTCCAGATGACTGTTCCTTCTGCCCTCGATAATGAAGAGTCTCTGATTGCTTCGAATGAACAACATAGTTCAAGTCGAGCAATATCTGTGTGGTTAGTGACCACGACATATTATTCCTTTCTGTCTCTGTCAGGAATCGTAAATGAAACTGTCTGCGAAGTTCCGGATCTACGCTGTTGACGAATCTGTCCTTTATCAACACATCTTCCAGTTCAACTGCTGCCAGTGCAGCCAGTGAAGTGAATGTGCGTAGATAATCTGAAAAAGTCTGGTTTTCCTGTTTCAGTGACATTAGGTGTTTTTTAGCCACTGATCTTTTATGGGGGTTACCAAACTGTCTGAGGAAAATCCCTCTGATTCCTGCAAATGTGGCATCTGGTTGATTTGCCACGACCTGGAAATAGTGTCGATCATTATTCTGTATGAAGGTCAGGAAAACTGTGATCAAGTCTTTATCTGGAACTCCTGGATACGTGAATTGGAAGTATCTATCCACGGTTTCCAACCAAACCTCTGCGTCCATTCCTGATTTGTACTGGTTTGGTGGTGCCATTTTCACTTTGGGAACCAAACTGGATGGAGATGGTGCTGGTGCTGTATCTGGATCTGTGAAAATCATTGGAGGATTGTCTGCAGTATATTCTTCATCTGGTTCCTGAGGCTCGTTTTCAGGATCTCGATATCTGCTCATATCAGGCTTCATTCGGCTGATATTGTCGAAGAACCCTATCTTGTCGAATCTGGTCTGGGTATTATCATAACCAGCGTGCCATTTCGGGATCTTGAAACGACTATATGCATCATATGAGCCTAAGATGTCAAAGAACCATGTAGACGGATCTGCATTGATGGGTGGAATATCTGGATCTTCTGCTTCTGCCATCTAATAACGACAAAACACAACACCAAAATCTCTTCAGCTAACTGAGTGTGTGAAGATATATATATACCTATGTTATATATGGTATATCTGTATATTATGATGAGGTTATACATGTACATATCCACCCTCTTCCCCCCTCAAGGAAGTGTGTGATACAGTGGCAGTTGTCAATTGCCAATACCTCATTCAGCATGCATTCCTTATAGGAATCAGCTGTTACAGTTTTAGGGTTGCAGCCCTACAGTCTTTGGGTTGTAGCCCTGCAGTTTTTGGGTTGTTGCCCTACAGTTTTAGGGTTGTTGCCCATAGTATTATCATGTCTATGATGATTTAGCATGATATAACAATGCCAAAAAACGAAGTTTTACGAAATAAAACTGGCATTTTAGAGCATATATAGTTACAGTGACCCTGTTACTCAATACAGTGTTTAGGGTGTTACTTGATATCAGTAACCCTAATACAGGTAAAAAATAAGCAGTATAACGTTTTTGCAAAGATTTTTAAGCAAAACTGCATTTAATATTCACATAAACGTAAAGTGTTTTTTAGGAGGTACGTTACACCCCTGTTACACACATTTAATTTTAGGGTTGTTACAGGGCGTTACACATGCTGCATAAATCAGGGATTGATATTTGATATATAAACATTCATTTTATCAAAAAAAATCAATCCGAAATTTTCAAAATGTGTTTTACGTACAGCATTTTGAGCGATTTATTGCCATAGCAATAGCGTTACCCATATATATTCAACACCTAATATTTTAGGGTGTCACACTGATATGACATGTGTCATTATGATTTTCTGATACCTTAATAGGTATAAAATCATAATCTTACATAAAATGGGCACACATTTTTCATTTTGAAATTAAACGTGGAGCTTTTTCACCTATTTTATAGCTTTTTTCAGCTGTCTGAAATATTGCTGTGGTGACATATTTCAGTGTAAATGTGAAATGTAAGTACAGAATCATTACAAGGAACTTCACTTTTGCATATGACATTTTTTTATAGCAAATAAGTGAGTTGTGCTGTATATCAACATTTACAGTTGACAGCATTTTGGGTTTTACTGATTTAAACCCATGCATAGGAAATCTCCCAGTTATAAGAATGTGGTTAAAAAGTGAGACAGTAACTTCTTGAAAATTCTCTGGGCCCTTGATCCACTGCGAGTATCTCATTCCTGAGGGTCCTGGTGCTGTGGAGATGCCACAGTCCGAGTATGCAACAGTGCGAGTATGTTGTTGAAGTTCTTTGTGCGTGATTTCTGTCAGTAGTCTCGCAGCGGCCGTATCGGGGATTTTAGGGCTATCCTTGAGAATGTCAGTGAGCCACTGTGGGAGTTCATCTGGCTCATTCGGGTTAGTAGAAAATAATTTTTATTTTTGTATTCATCTAGTGTTGTGTTTAGTCTTTCTGTCTTTGTCTCAGGTATCTTTCCATCACTACCTGGGGTAGCGGCTGCACCTTTTTCAGTAGGTTTCATCTTTCCCATGACTGTGTCTAGAAACCTCGAAAGGTTAGTTGAGAAAAGATGCTGCAGGGCTTCTTTTTCTCGAAGTTTGCGTCGTTCAATGTCGGTGTCTCTGCTTTTTTGAAAAGCATTTCTGATTATTACATAATTTTCATGCAATCGTAATCTCCATGTGGCTGCTGTTTCATGGAGTTTGGGTTGGAGCGCGGCAAACGGTAGAGTGCGGGCAGCCTTTTTGGCTTGCTTCGGAATGTTGTTAACATGGGTTCTTGTATCCAAATATTTGATGGTGCGGCGTACTGTGTTTAGCCATTTGTATATATAGTTAGATACTGCTGATGGTTTTTTCTGACCTCCCAGTTTTGTTCAGATTCTTGGTGCCAAAGGCGTCACTTGCCGCCTGATGTGCCAATTTGTGCAGGGTATCCCATGTCGCGTCAGGGTGCATTTCCTTGAGGCCAGTGCCGCCGTTTCTAGCTGCTTCCAATCCATTATCCATTTCAAGTGTGCTATGTAGTCTCTCAGTGTAGGACACCCAGCCTGTAGCGTATTGGAATAAATGAGTGGTGCAGTCTATTTTTTCCGAATGCATCTCAGATCCGTACAGGTTCCAGAATTTAGCAGGCATATGGGGTTGTAGAAGAATATCCCAGCTGGTCATGTGATCATCTGTGCTGGATTTCGTGATTTTCTTAACTTCCAATGAGCTGAATGAAAGGTGTCGTTTGAGATAGGCATTTACATCTTTCTTATTTAGTAGGTGTGGCGAACCTATATGCCAGATGTTATCTTTGTCGTTATGGCCTAAGTTGAGACCACCTTCTGGCATCCCTTTTCCTCTAGAGATTAAATGAGCTGCATGCCATGGGCTGTTAAGGTGAATCCACCATTCCTTGGGTTTGTTGTGCCATTTTAAACGTTGTTCTATGTTGTCTGTCTCTTTATTTTTAGCTATGAGCTTGGTCACTGTTATGGGGCTGCCGTCAGTATTATCCCGTTTAAGATCAAGATCAGTGGTGTCACCCTTGATGGTGCTGATAGCGTCTCTTGCTTTGTTTTTATTGATGCACGCGTGCACAAGTTCATTTGTGCTGTATCCGTTTGCTTCAAGGAGACCTACAATATCTTTCTTGTTTACTTTCCTTTTTGTATCCGTGTTTTTGTTTGTCATTCTGATTGGGTAACCTGGGTACTCATCATGTGTGGTTTCCTTGGCACCATTAAATCTAGGTGTTGGCAAAATTGCATCTGAAGTTATCTCAGGTTTGATGTCGTTTTGAGGGAGCTTAAATTCAGCCCATACTATCCCGTGGTCGGAGATGATATAAGGGTTTTCCTCCGTCCATCCAGATTTAACTGTCATCTCTGCCATAGTAGAGTTTGCCATGATATGAGTGAGCTTTGCTTTTGAGTTTTTGGATATAACATGTGTGAAAATTTCTGTGTTTGGGTTTCGATCCATGATCAGTTCATTGAGGGAACATTTGTCATTGTTGAAATAAGTTAGAAGATGCTTATTCTTCTCGACATGCTCTTGATATGACATGTAATTTCCACCCGACACCCGCTGATTTGGGGTAATAGTACAGTTTTTGTCACCTATCTCTATGTAGGTCTTTTTAGGATTATTTCCTGCCTTTCCTGCCCAGTCAGTGAGTGTGTCATATAATTCCTTTTGTTCATCTACTAGTGTGGCATCATTCATGTAACCGCTGGCTATGTAGAGCTCCAGACCGTTATTTCCTGAAAATTTTGTCATTACTGCCCTTTTTGCATCACCATCAATTGTGGTAACCGAGATGGAGAGTGGTAAACTTTTCGGGTTCCATAAGATCATGGAACCAATGGAAGCTTTTTCGTTTACATGAGATGTGCGGAATTGGATTCCTTTTTGTGTCATTAGGGTTTTAATTAATGCAAGGTTTTCAGTATTTACTTTGGTTTCTGATATACAAATTATGTCAGCCCGTTTGTCAATTAAAAGATTGCAAATTGTTTCTAATTTAACCAAACTGTCTTTATCTTCTTTGTGGTGTCAGAGGCCTCTCATATTCATACCCATTATGATCAGACTGCCAGAGTGTTGTGCTAGTTGTAGTTTTGTAAGTCGGTCTAATTCTTCAGATTGTTTACTAACGCTTTTGTGTTTTGCTTTTTGTAAGATGCATCTGCCATCTGCGTCATAAAAGTTTTCACAATCAAAGATTTTGTTTGTGCATTTGGTCTTTTGGATTATTCTCTTTTGTTTATGAGAGTGTTTCCTGCGGTATCCATGTGTGTGGTGTGCGCTAGAAAGTTTTCTTTTGCCTGAGATGAGGTGATTATAAGCAGTGTAAATAGGTTTACACTCTTTGTTTTCAGGATTTGGCTTTGTAGGATGTGCATCAATTTTCGGGAGGTGAGATCTTAATGATTGTCGTATGGTTGAGATGGCTTGGTTGTTTTCGTGTTTGGTTATTCTAGCTTCTCTGCCCGTTTGCGGAAGAATTCTAATGTTTAGGTTTTCAAGTTCGTATAGTAGATCTCTGTTTAGTTGTGCTGCCGTGAAGAATTTAGTGTTGTGCAGGATGTGGGAGGCTTTGTGGGCTAGTGTAAAATTGAAAACCCCCATGTTGTTCGGGTGTACTCCCAGTTTCAAGGTTATGCGGTGCACACTTAGGTCTTTTGGGAGAGGTATGAAAATGTCTTTCTGGTGATTATTGGTAGAAATATCAAAATCACAATAAATAATCTTTCTTTCTGGAATTATGTGGACCGCAGTTGACCATATTTCATTTATCACAAGGAGATGAATTTGAATGTTGGTGTTATTTGTATTCGAGGTGTGATGATATTTCCTATGTGATTCAGTGGCTTCTGAAACAATTGTTTCATTAGTGGTGTGTGTCTTCCATTTCAGTCTGAAAGTTTCTATCAGAGTTTCTATCTGCTTTTTAGGTGTGGCACCTCTCCGAGTGAGGATATGGTGGGAGGGGGAAGTCATATTTGGGCCGCTGGTTACCGCGTCATTTCCTTTGGGCTCCAGGTTTTTGAGCTCCAGTGTGTTGCGGATATTCTTGTCCAGCTGCTCTATTTCTTTCCTGATTTCTAATCGGTATTTATGTATTTCCTTTTGCATTGTTTTGTCGCCATACTCCCCGCTACATAGGTCATACTTTAGGTACTCGAAAAATGAGGTCTGGTGGGAACCTCTGTTCCACTGGGCCCATCTGAAAGCAGTTTTTGCTACCCATGTGCCACAGTTGTATGTATCTGTTTGAAATGTATCTTTGCTAATGGTAATTGTGAATACCTTATGTTCTGTGGTGGCTTTGAGATTTTCCAGCCAAGTTCTGAGTGCTACCACAATCGTATTGATGGTTTCTCTTTCGGCTTTATCTCCAAAAGGGTCATATATGTAAGCTTCTATTTTCCCAGGTGGTGACAAGCGGATCATTATGAGGCGCCAGTGTATATTGTCACACACGCCTATTTGTGTGTGGCCATATTTCTTGAGTCTACTGATAATGAGTTGTGTGAATTTTTGATCCTCCAATGTCATTTTTAGCATCATGTCTGTGAGGTCCATGGGGGCAATGGTACTCGGGTCCCGGATTTTCATTACGTCACCGACATGGGTTGCATTTAACCACCCCTTTTCTGAGTACAGTGATTCCGCGGCCATCCTATTTCCATCTATTGCATTATCTTCGGTGCTTGCACCACCGCTTAACATCTGATCAGGTTCAGGCATATTATGTTGATCGGTGTCATTGCCCTTCTTGCGGCGGACGCACGGTCACGCACGGTCACGCACGTTTGGTCACGCCGGATGAGCAGGTTCTAACTACACGTTCCGATCGTTGCGTGCCACTCAGGATGCTCCCGCAGCGCCAGCAGCCGCAGCTCAATCAAGGGGGCGCCTCTGCCACCCCCGCTTCTGAAGACGCGGCGGTTGCGGTTGGCCACAAGCGGTACGCCATGCACCCGCCATTCCCGCTTCCTGCAGTA